>JAGFMF010012268.1:1243088-1266004 GCA_019455555.1 Galemys pyrenaicus
CACCCCCCCCCCACCTTCTCACCCCATACCACCATGCGATCAAGGGATTTTTTTTTTTTTTAATCTCTGTTCCTTTAAAAAAAACCATTAAGAGTGATTTCAGAAAATCGCCGGCCAGTGACTAAGGAAGATGCCACCTCGACCGCGCGGGCACTTTCGGGCGGAGCGCTGATTCCTGCGCGGGCTGAGCGCCCCCGGAGCCCACAAGGGGAGTCCGGGGCCAAGCCCAGCGCGAACCTGCTCGGCACCTGCCTTCCCCCGGGCCCTGGGCCGCTGTGGCCCCTTCCTTCACAGAACAGCTCAGCGTCCTCAGGAGCTGCCCGCACAACCTCCGCCAACACTCGAGCCCGATCTCCCGGCTCTGCTTTCCCCAGACCCCCGTGCCCCCACCCCGAAAGACGCGCGGGGAGACAAGGCCCGCGGGGAGGGCTGCGACCGTCGCCTCGCGGGTCCCTTCCTCGCGGCGACACGCGGGCCCTCGCGCACACGGGCAGGGGTCTGGAGAGCTCCCGGGCCCCCCGCCCCGCGTTCCGCGAGCCGCAGCAGGACAAGGCCATCTCGCCCCCGCGTCGGCGATCCCACCCCGCCGGCCTCCGCGCGACAGCGCCGCCAGCCCCCGGGCTCTCCCCCAGCGCCCCCAGGAGAGGCACAACGCCCGCTCCTTTACCAAGCCGAGGCCGCGGGCTGGGGGCTGCGGGCGCCAAGCCGGGCGTGCTCCGCGAGGTCCCGCTTTGGGGTGCAGCCCTCCCCGGCCACCCCAGCCGCTCCCCGGCAGAAGGGGTCGCTGGTCGGGACCCACCCGGCCCCTCAGCCCGGCCTCACCGGAACACGTGTTCCGAGCTCCAGATCTTCATCGCCGTCCGCGCCGAGCGGCGGGCACCGGCTCCCGGCTGCAGGCTGAGCGCTCCGGCCGCCGCACCACCGGCCCGGCGGGGGCGGGACGCGGACGGCAGCGGGCGGGGCGTGTGGGGTGTGGGCGGGACGTGTGGGCGGGGCATGTGGGTGTGGGCGGGGCGGGACCTGCGCGCCGCTCTCGCCGGTCCCCCCACCGCACCGTCACGTGACCGCGCTGCGGGCGGCCGCTAAAAATAGCGATGCGACACCTGGTCGTCCCTGCAGTCGAGGGATCTGCGTTGCGGCAGGAGATGCGCACACAGCACCTGCCGCAAATGGCGAGTGGCATCTTCTTGCTTCTCGGCGTTGTCCAAATTCTCCCAAAGCCCAATCCAGCGCTGCGGGTTGGGAATTATAGAGAGAAACAAAAGCTGCTGGCCCAAAACAACTCTTCCTAAGAGTGGAAGAGAAAGAAAACACATGTAGTTTTGAATCAACACTGACTCAGAATGTGATCGCGTCACAGGCAGTCCACTGAAGCGATCGCGAAGACCAGAATTCCCACCTTTCGTATAGTTACATCCATTTTTCCAAGACTAGACTGGACCACACCATCCTGTATTCATCTGTATTCACCTGGTAAATGGAGTGGCCATCTGTATTTATTAGTGTTTGCTCATATCCGAAGGGGAAATAAATCGTTCACGTCTTTACCGCAGGAGGTGGGTTTGCAAGTCCAGTGCTCCCTGGAATTAGGTTCCTACCCTCCTGAAGAAACTGGAGGACAGGAACAGCTATCTTCCTGGACGATAGCATTTCAAAGAAATGGCTCAGAGGTCCTTGAGAAAAGACATTCCTGGGTTGCAAAACTGGCAAAAGGCCTATTTAACTTCAAAAAACAAACAAACTCCATTTATACACATCTCCTATGTATAAGAAAACAAATTTACAAAGACAAGATTTCTAGAGTAAGTGACCTAAGAAAAGAAAAAGAGGGATCTTGCACTAGGGAAAAATGAATTTTTTCTTTTTAGATTTATATGTTTTTCTGAACGATGACGTTTAAGTGCAAAGAAACGAGGTGCTTGTTTTGAGAAAAGGGCGACCCCTGGAATGAGTGTCTAGCTCACTGCAGAATCTCAACACCTAGCACAGCACCTTGCACAGAATGGGCATCTGGAGCCTATTTAGCAACAAACCAATGACAGGGAACAAGCACACGGCACCCGCCTGGAGACCTGAGTTAGGACACTGGCTCCACCATCTACTCCAGTGACATTTACCAACATTGACCATAACCTCACAGTAGTTTTCCAAAGTCAGTGCTATTAACCCCTATTGTATAAATGAGCAAACTGCGTTCAGGGAGGTTTAAGAGAAATAAAGCTGAGCTAAGAGCCAGAATTGCAAGATTTCCCTTTCCCATCAGCAACAAGAAATTATAACTAGCAGAATTATGTCCTGCTAGTTGTGGAACACTTCTATATATGAAGCACCGAGCTAGGTAATGTTATTTTGGTTTTTAACAAGCTCCATCATTCACAATCAGCACTTTCCACAAGTCCATATTGAACTGAAGTTGAAGAAATTGAACTGGAGGGTGAGAATGAGAAGATTTGGTCAGTGAGACAGTTGGAGTAACTCACTCCAGGACTGAGAGGCATCAGCTGCTGAGTGTGTCTGTTTTGCATGTGGGGATGCCAAGGGTCTAACCAGCAGTGCCTTAGTACAGAGATGCTGCTGCGTGTTGGGGGTGGGGCCTGTAGTGAAATGGGGGCCACCTCTGGTCTCCAGACCTTTCGGCATGGTCTCACCATTATCTGCACCAGTTTGCCTGTGATGCCATCTGCACAGCTGTGGGTTATCACTCAGCTGCCAGGCCTGATTCAGTGGCCCACACTTCTGACTAGGACAGGGGCTATGGAGAGGCCCCCACTCCCCAGCTCGCTACAGCATATTGTGATCACTGACTGGCTTCTCAGTTTCTCCCACGAGTCTGAAAATTTGATCTTTTGAGATCAGGAAACAGAATGTCATTATTCCTGGTATTTCCAGAGTCAAGACATAGCAGGCACACACTACATCACTAACTGTTGAATGAAATAATAAATGAAAGCCACACCCCTGCTTCAGGGGTTTCCTACACAAGTCCACCCTCTTGCAGTCTTCCCTCTTGAAGTTCCTCACTGCTACCCCATGTGTGGCCTAGAAGCAGCAGGTGCATCACTTGGGAGCTTGTTGGAAGTGGAGACTCCAGCTCACTCCATCCCACCTCAAAGCATCTGGGGCAAGGATTGCAGGGAAGGCATTTGTGATGGGGACTCTGATGCTGAGAGACCAGGATCCTAGATCCACTTGAGCTGCGGATGGACCGGACGATGGTGTCCTGTACATGCCTCCCCTTGTCTCATACGCCCTCCTCCATGCTTGTCCTAGAAACATCCCCAGGTACGGAGAACAGGTGTGCAGAAGTCCAGACCATGAAACATGTAAAGGCCTTGGGGGGGCTACCGGTGAGTTACCTGTGAAGCTGGACTGTGTGGTCCCAAGAGGATGAGGCCAGAGCTGAGGCTAGAAAGGTAGTTGGGGGCCTTATAATGAAGGACCCCATTTCAGTGTTAGTCTAGATTTTACCTTGGAGACAATGTGTTTTGACATATTTAATGTTTGAGATTTCTGAGATGAAACAGTTCTGTATCCATGTGAGGGCCAGGACATGGACTTGGGTGGCACAGGAGGCAGAAGTGAAACGTGGGTGAAGATGCTGCAGATAGGAAGGCCTGTCTGGCACCTAATCTCAGAAGATTAGACCTGTCAGTCTACACCCTGAAAGTGTGTCTGCTTTTGTCCCCAGTGAATGAGGGCAGGGGAGAGGCACATGCTTTTCATCTTTTATTCTAGCGACGGGAATGGTTGGAGTTTAATACATTTATCCCACTGAGCGAATAGGAGGGAGGTCCACTTGCCTTTTGCGAAGATAATTGTGACTTGTGGAGAGGTGGATCAGAAAAATCTGAAGAGTTCTAGAAATATCAATAACCTGTAACCCTTGGTAGGTTTTCCCCTGCCCCCATTGGACTACTCACCATGTGACCTCAGCATCCAGGACTTAGAGGTCCCCCTGCCCAGGTGACTATAATGTGTGAGAACCAGGGAGGCAGAGGGGATGAAGGTGAGGCAGAGTTGATCTAGAAGCTACTGCTAGACCACAAGAAGAAGCACCCAGGCCAGTGCAGTGGGGACACAACTAACAAGCTATCAAGGACTCCATAATGGATTGGGTTTAGGGGAGGAGGGCTACTCACCCCCCTTCCCTCTTGTCCTGTCATACATCACCCCATCATTTACTGAGGACCTGACAGCTTGGCTTACAGGATCCCCTCTCCACTGCCAGACCCCCCAGCTCTCTCACCTTTTGCCATAATTCTTAGTAATTTTGACAACCTTGTGGACAATCCATCCAGAAACTTCAGCGTATGATTCCTGGTAACTTTAGTTACCTCCATCCTGTTCTACTTCAATTGCCCACCAAACCTACTGCCTGGACTTTGTTCATGTTTTGAATTCACCTCAAATATCTCAAGCTCCAATATTTCACTACAGGGGACTCCCTACCTCTCTAACCTAATGACACATGTCCTGTCTAGGTGCCACCACTGTCATATCAGTTACTGCCCAAGGCAGGCACACCTCCACTCCACTCCAGGCTGGGCTGAGGTCTGAGGGTCTGAGGACGAGATCAGGGGCTAGTCTGGCCCCGTCACATGAAGGCGTTAGCTTGTTAGAAGTGTCTGTTCCAAAAAGCAAGTCATCCAAAACCATCTCTTTGACTGTTTGATTTAGTTCCTGGAACTCATACAGCTGCCTTGCTGTCAGCAGGAAGAGGAAAGCAATGCCAAGAATAGAAATGCAAATAAGTGATACTCTTCTTAGCCAGCATGAAATCCTCCTTTGCAGCAACTTGCAGCTATGCCATGAGAAGTGTCCTTGCGACTTCATGCCATTAGAAGTTACATTTTAGCCAAATCTGCCAACGGCTATACCATCTCTGGGCTCGGCCCATCTTTCCTGAGCTGACTGCTGCCCCAAATGACTCCCAGTCTGCAACCTCTGAGCCACCCGGCCTTCCAGTCCCTCCCATTCCACCAGCCCCTCCTAGAAGCACAGCATGGAGGGACCATGGACTCTCTCTGCGTATCCAAAGGAAACAGCTGCTGCTGAAGAGAAATCACAATCTTTTTTTTTAATTAAACCAGATTTATTTTTTTTCCTTCTTTATTTATATATATTTGACATCAATTGTAATCCCCATGGATTCCCCATCGCCATTTCACCAGTGCACCATCACTTCAGTCCCTTGTGCTCCCATCTGCCCTCAACCCTCTCCCTGCCCCCTCCCCAACAAGTGTCCCCAATTTGTCCTTGTCTTTTTGTTTTTGTTGTGTTGTTGTTATTATTATTATTATTATTGTTCTTATTCTTTTCCTTGATCTTTATTTGGTTCCCTTATATTCCTTCTAGGAGGGAAATCATTTTTCTTTTGCCTTCTGACTTACTTCACTGAGCATCATCCCTTCCAGCTCCATCCATGTTTCTATGAATGACTCTAGTTTTTCTTTTTTGATTGCTGAATAGTATTCCATCGTGTATATGTACCACAGCTTCCCGATCCACTCATCTGTTTTTGGGCCTATAGATTGCTTCCAGGTCTTACCATTGTAAAGAGTGCTACAATAAACATAGGGGTGCAGGTATTCTTTTGAATCAGTGTTTTTGTGTCTTTTGGGTATATTCCTAGGAGTGGGATTGCTGGATCCTATGGGATTTCCATTCTTAGTAGTTTGAGGAACCGCCATACTGCTGAGAAATCACAATCTTATAGATTAACGTATTGTGAACGATAGCTGTCCTGTTTCATCCACAACTCTATGGATAATTTTATTTGTCCTTTGTTAACATCCCATCCAACTTCTCCACTGAACCCCATCTCCAGGTCTTCCCTTCAGTTCCTGGCCTCCCACTGTTGCCAATGACTGCTTCTTGCTCTCTGCCCACAACTAAGCCTAGGGGTGTAATCTCTGTTGATGTGGCCCCCTTGCTTATAATCCACAGAGGTGCAGAGTGTATCGTGCTGCTGGGTGCAGGAATAGTCACGGAGGGAGGCTACCTAGGTTCTAACAGTGAAAAACACTCATCCATTGACTCCTGAGCAAGTTGCTTCATTCATGAAAGGGCCACACATGGCAGCAAGCACCTTGCATAGTGTCAGCTAGCAAATGCCTGATACTTCTCAGGGGACAGCCCACTGTCATTGTCCTCTCTCCCCTAAGTGCCGGTTCCCTAGTCTTCTCTTCCGTAGTTGTTTGTCTGGACTTTTTTTAAAAAGATTTTTATTTTATTTATGCATACAAGAACTGGGGTGCAGGCCAGAGGTGTGGGGGGTGAGAGGATTCACCAGAGACAGAGCGGGGAGCAGAACAGGCAGACTGACTGAAATACACTGCTGAGGGGAGCAGCAAGCAGACAGGCGAGGTCTGCTGTGCCATGTGGGTCCCCTCCCTGCCTGCAGATAGAACTTGTGCTGCTGTGACTGTGCTGATGCTTCATAGTGCTGAGACTTAACCCCTGCACCACCAGGGAGGCCCCCACCCACTCACTTTGCCTCACACCCACCCTTATTATAAACATAACCAAGACTTCTCCACTTATAAACAAACATCTTTTCCTTTACCCTGAGCCTGTCTGTGGGTCCTCCGAGGAGGCCAGGATTTTAACTGTTTTATCCACCTATACTTCTCCTCATCCCAAACAAACCAGGTGGGTTGCTTTGACCTTGCTTGGGGTTTACAGAAAAAAAAAAAGAGAGATCGCAAATCTGCTGCCACTTAAATAGTCAAAGATAACTGTTGCCAGTGAACTGACAAATGAAACAATGTTCTTGTTTCAGAGGAAAACTTGAGCAGGGATGGAGGCTAGTTTAGGATGCCGCCCCGCACCCCAGGGTGGAGGGTGGTCACCAGATGCTGAATGGCGATATGGTTCAGGTACTCTACCGAGCAGCCACGTAGATGGTGCAGGTGGGTGTGCTCAGGTGACACGCGGATCTGATTCAGTGATGTTTCTTTGTTGTCGTTTCAGTTTTGTGGTTTCTGTAGAACAGGAAAGATGCTAGTCCAGAGAGCAAGCTATTATTAGCAGTTTAAGCCTCGCTATCATTGTTTCTGAAGCTCTATCTCTCTGCCATCTCCAATCAGATGATCGGCTATTGGCCCAGCCTCAGCCAGCAGCTGGATTGATTCTGGATTGACTGTTGTCACAACAGGTGTGGGAACCAGGTAAAGAGTCCCAAGGAATGGAGAACTTTATACCTAGCTTTATCTTGGGCTGAAATACCTTTCTACACTTCTTTGGCTTGAGAATCAGGGTCACTGGCCTAGTTGCAGAAGCAAGGAAGGGAAGGATGGATTGGACATACCGCCTTGCAGTTTCTGGTGTTAAGTGCAAAGCTGTGTGTTGAAGCATTTGAGACCTGTCTTCCTGCTACTATATTCCTCTACAGTACCTGGCAATTATCTACCGCTTCCATCCAAGCATCTCAGAAAAAGAGTCCACCTTTGTTCTTCCACTTTTTTTACTGCTTACTTATTCCACGACTTGCTTCAGTGGGCTCCTGAAACTCCACCACTACCTTTTCCAATCCAGTGAGTATGGCTGGGTCCCTCTCCTGGAGGCCTCTCACCTTGAAACACTGGTTTTGTTGGGTTTCCTTGCTGCGGAAGTCTTACTCTGTCTCCTTTGAGAATTCCTCTTTCCCTCTGTTCTGCTGCTGTATCTCTTCTGTTCTTCTTTATACCTTCGTGAACTCATTGAGTTGCAGAGTTTCCATCAACTCCCAAGCCTGCATCCCCATCTTATGTCTACTCCAAGCTTCAGCCCCTGACACCCACATACCCATGAGACAGTCTCATGGCCCCTTATCCCCCCCGATAAAGTTCCTCTTTCACGATTCATTGTCCAGGTTCCTGGCATCCCCCAGGTACCCCAAACTAGAGCGACTCCTTACCCTCTACACCCAATCAATCATCAGATCCTGTAGAATTTACCTTTAGCCCATTCCTTCTTCTACATCGCTTAAGTGGCAACATGATTTAACAGATGCATTGAAGGCCAAGTTTGAAGACAATCAAACCTGGGCTAGTCCTGGTTCCCTTTGGCACATAACTTCTCCAACTGTCAGTGTTATCATCTGGGAAATGAACATACTAGTAGCACTTATCCACAGGCCTTGTGAGAACCTATGCAAAGTCCTTAGTAGAATGACTAGCAGAACAAATGCCAGCCATTATTATTAGGAGTATGGCTGCTACCGCACTGCTGGACGCTGACCTAGCCCAGTCTCTCACCTCCTCTCTTCTGCATTACTTTAACAGCCTCCTAACTAGTCTCACCGCCTCCTCGTTATTTTCTCAGACTGGAGCCATCCCCACACCCAGACAATTACACTTGCCTTATCAGCCTTGTCTGCATAGCACCCATTCTGAAGCTCTGTTTGCTCACCTCCATGGGTACTCCGCAGTCCTCTTCTCTCCTCTCCCCTTCTCTCCCCTCCCCTCCCCTCCTCTCTTCTCATAATTGCTCTTCCTGCCTCCATCATTACATTGTTCTGTAATGACTATACTTGTTTGTGTTTCTATCTCTCCCGCTAGATTAATGCTTATTAACAAAGGCAGATTTCTAGACTCCACCTCTTACCTTCTGAATTCGTGTCATTAGGGTGAGACTCAGAAATAGGCTTTTTTTTTTTTTTTTTTTAATTAACAGCCCAGACAGTTGAAGTGTGCCCTAATGTGTGGGAGGGAGGACTGCATCTCACTCTCTGGATTGTCTAGGATGGGGACTAAAGCCTTATTGCCTTTGTACCCACAGGAGTTACGCCAGCATCTGGTGAACAGTAAGCACTTGGTAATTGCTTGCTTAATGAGTCAAAGATGATTCTGACGGAGTCATGACCTGGGAGCAGCTTGGCCACAGGCTGGGTGGGGCTCCACCTGGCGTAATCCCTGACCACGCCATCTGGTCCAGTGCTCCAGCAAACCCCACTGCCTTTGGGAGCCACCTATGGGGCAAATGGAGCAGCTTTCCAACAGCAGTCTACGTTTTAACAATACGTACTCAGAGTCTATGTATTGAGATTCCATGTCAAATGTTCACCCTTATAAATCTGCTGCTAAAAATAAGAAGTTTGAAATAACTGTCCTGTTACACCAAGATAGTTTTTAAATTTAACAGGAAAATTTAACAAGAAAATTAATCTCTCAGCAGGTTTGAAGTTTTGAGAACTTTTGGAGCTGTTTCTTTCCCACTTGCCACTGCCCCCAGGACTCCAGCAAAAAATTAGGCTCTGATGTCTAAGTGGTCAGGGTGGTGGAGCCAGCAACAATCTTGTCACTTTGCAGTGCTATGAGAGCAAGATGGTGGGAGATTTTCTGGTCTTCTAGACCCAGAAGCTCTAGGTCTTCTAAGATCCTACCTATTATATTTATTGGAATCCAAGATCATGTTCTCTAAATTCAGAAATATCCTTTTGATCACTTCTTGGCCTTTTGACTATAATCAAGTGCAGAAATATACTGAGGCTTAATATAGCCAAGATGTTCTAACACATTGTGAAAACCAGTATATTTCTGTGACTTTTCACTTTCTGTGATATTTCTATATGTAATTCATTCTTTTCCCCCAAAATCCCTATGTAACTCCTGCAGTAATCCTCTACAATACAAATCTTAATGTATTTCTGCTTCTGAACATTTTAAAAAATATTTATTTATTCATGCATACGAGAACTGGTACAGGCCAGAGGTGTGTGTGGGGGGAGGTGAGAGGATTCACCAGAGTCAGAGTGGGGAACAGAACAGACAGATTGACTGAAGTACACTGCTGAGGGTGAGGCACGAGAGGTCTGCTGTGCCATGTGGGTCATCTCCCTGATGGGGGACTCGAACTCATGCTGCAGTGGCTGCTGATGCTTCATAATGCAGTGCTTAACCCCGTCCACTAGGAGACCCCTGCTTTTGGACATTTAATGCCCTCCAATATTGTTTACATAGTTTTTCACTAGAAGCTTAAAATACATTTCCTTTCCAGCTTCCAAACTCCCTTTATTCTGATGCAATAGTAACACCAGTTTGTGACTGAGGCATATGGTGTTCAAAACAGTCATCAGTTTTTTAGCAAGAAGACACAATTGAGGAAAATCTAGGAACTTCGTGGTTTGTGTATGCTCTTGTGATCAAAACTTTTAGAAAAATATTTCCTCACTATCAAGTAAAGTGGTGATTAAGGATATTCTCAGCACTTCTGCCCTGGCCTCCCATAGCCAACATGGCAGCGTGTACATCCTGTGGAGCTATAGCTTTATACTGACTTCCTCTGGCGTCTGGTGGGCTTAGTTCAGAGACAGGCCTCTGGGAAGCCAGGACTGCTAAGTTGCAGACAGATATTAAGGCTAAGACACACCACAGTTGTAACACAAAGAATAGTGTTGCAGCCTTAGGAAATAAAACTTACACATGGATTTTATTAAAAAGCAGATTGAGGGCCTCCCTGGTGGCTCAGGGGTTAAGCACCGCACTGTGAAGCATCTGCAGCCACTGCAGCACGAGTTCGATCCCTTCCTCCAGCCAGGGAGTGACCCACATGGTGAGGCAGACCTCTCCTGCCTCGCCCGCTGCTCCTCTCAGCAGTGTACTTCAGTCAGTCTGTCCTGCTCCCCACTCTGTCTCTGGTGATTCCTCTCACCCCCTGTATCCCTGGCCTGTACCCCACTTCTTGTATGCATAAATAAATAAATCTTTAAAAAAAATAAAAAGCATATTGACAAGTTCAACATTTAGCCAGCATGGGGGGGGGGGGGGGAATCCAGGAGCTTTTACCCAAGAAGATATTGATAAAGCTACTGCTTATCTTTTTCCAAGTAGTTTGTTTGAGAAGTGAGACAGGCCAAATAGTGAAGAATCCTGAAGAGGCTTTTCCAAAACAAATAGCAGTTCAGTGGGGGAGAAGATGGCTGTCCATTTCATTTTCTCTTTCATACTGGCAAGCAGTGGTATCAGTTACCAATGCATGAAGCACGGAGAAAACTACCGCACATAGAAAAAACGTCCAAGTCAGTTGCAAATCAAAGGAAACTAAACCACAGACCCGACTGGCATCAGATGGCTGATTAAGGAGAAACTAGAAGAAATGTTAGTGGAAAACTGTAGATCAAGATTCGTGCAGATCATTGGGCTGCTAGAAATGTTATTGACATTGCAGTGTGGTATTGCTGAAGGAGAATGTGTTTAGAGGTTCTAACGAAAAACTATGTAAACAATATTGGAGGGCATTAAAATGCCCCAGTTCTCGTATGCATAAATAAATAAATATTTTTTAAAAATGTCCAGAAGCAGAAATAAGGAGAAAAAAAATTCAGATTTGTATTGTAGAGGATTACTTCAGGAGTTTACGTAACAATTCCTTCAGAAAACCAGCTGAGCAGACCTGCACAGCTGCAGGAACGAAGAACGGCCTTCAGCGCATGAAGAAGCTCCAGGCGGCTTCGGAAGTGCGGAAGAGATTAGATAGAATGCAGGCCACTGCCCGCTTTACTTCCCCGGGCAGAGAAAGCGGCTGCTGCCTTTCCACATCCTTGAGCTTGGAAAACACAGAGTGACCTCTACAGCCTGGTACAGTGCGGGTGGGGGCGGCCAATCTGCGCTGGCCAGGTGATGGCCACGCAATGGCTAAAACCTTGAGGTGGTTTTGTCGCCGAGGAAGAGGAGCGAGAGGGAAGCCACCACTTGCCACTGCTCTGCATTGTCAGAAGCAGCCAGGCCCGGAGAGAGCCCACGGAATGTGTATTTTCATGGGAAAACTGCCCGCCGGCCAACGTGAGGGCAGTACGATTAGGCAGTTGACGTGTGAGAAGTTGTAATCTTAAATGCTCCTTCGTAAAGGTTAGCTTTAAAACATACTAAAAAAATAATTTAGAAAAGAGTATTCTCGGTGTTTTGTTTGTCATTCATGAAACGTGCATTGATACACGCTGGTGTTGATGACATACTTCATTCTTTTATTATCATTTAGGTGATATTAACTGGACATTGTTTCTGCTTATAGAAAACATGGCATTAGAACTGTTAGAGAGCCACTATGAACAGCTGTTAACATCCTTAACAGAAAAAAGTCCAAACCAGCCTGTGTAGCACATTTGGCATGCACGAGGCTTGGCCTAGCGATTCATGGGCCTCTCCTGCCACCTCGTGGGGAAACATATGCAGCGCAGCTCTCCATGAGCTCTCAAAGGCCAACGCCTCCCCCCACCAACACTTGTAAATTATTTAAAAAACATACTTGCCAAGCAATTTCTCTACGAAGGAGTCATCTTCTGAATGGCTACTGGAGCATGCACACACCTGTGCATCAATGAGAATGTTCTTTGCAGCATGTGAAAGAGAAATACATTAGAAGCAGTTTAAATGACCTGGGTTAGAAAGTGTTACACCTTTATCATGGAATACAATGTACCCCATTAAAAATAGGTACATTCTTTAATGGGATACATTATTTATGCATATATATTATGCATATTATATACACATATATTATGTTATCCTTTAAATAACATATACAAAATATGTTATATAATATATAATAACATGCTATTTACATACAAAAATATAGGTTAATCAAAAAATAAAGTTGCATGAAGTATAATTTATTTCAAGCAAAGGTATACTTTTTACAGGCCTATAAATGCTTATAAAATATATGGACATACACACAGAAAAAATCTTGTTAGTACCTGTGAGAAGTGAGAATGAGAAATTAAGACATTTTCTATTTTGTAACTTTATACTATTATATTAGTGAAAAAATTTATATTGAACTTTTTATATTTGAAAGTTTTATTTTTCTTGCTTGTAAAACTCATGTATTTATTGTATAATATTTGGAAGGTACATACAAGCACAACATTATTTTGCTAATTCCTGTACTCTCAGCACAGGAAGAAATAACCTCCTTTACTATCCTTAATTTTACTTGAATAAGTAATGCTGATATATTCACAAGGTTCAAAAATGGAAAATATAGAAAAGTTGACCCTGAGAATAATCCAGGCCCTTCACCTTTGTAAGTAACCACTTTATTAGTCTAATAGATAGACTAATACAGTGTATCAGCCCCCACCTCACCCCCCTCAGATCCTGAAGTCAAGAATGGCCTTTATGTCTCTATGGATTTGGCTATTTGGGACATTCCATATTAATGGATTTATCCACTATGTGGTCTTTTGTGACTGTCTTTTTTCATTGAACATGTTTTCAGGAGTCACACGTGGTAGCATGTGCCAGTATTTCATTCCTTTTTATTGCTGAATAATAGTTGTAAGGATATATCCATTTTCTTTATCCATTGAAGGGTTGATGAACACAGTTAAGTTGTTTCCACCTTTTGGCTACTGTAATGCTGCTGGAAACATTTGTGTACAAGTTTCTGTATGTTTGAGTATGTTCCTGAGAGTGGGTAGCCTAGGGTATGTGCTCATTGCATATAAACCTTTTAGGGAATTGCTAGTTCCAAGGCAGCATGAGGGTTCCAATTTCTTTTCTCCCCTCTCCCCTTTTATTGAGGTAACATTGGTTTACAACACCATATATGATTTAGGGTTCTCAGATGCATGTTACTATTCCCAACCACCATCCAAGTACCCAGTCCTAGGCCACTGTGTCCCACGGAGGGCTCCAGTTTCTTGACACACTCACCAACACTTACTATCTTTCTTTTTATTCTAGCCATTTTAGAATAGGAGCTGGAATCCTGCTGTGTCTTTCCCTGATGGCTAACGATGCTGAGCATCATTCATTGTGCTTGTTGGCCATTTGTGTGTCTTCTTTGAAGAAACATCTATTCCAATCATTTGCCCATTTTAAGGATGGCTATGATGAGATAGAATTCACATGCATAAAATTTGCTCATGTAAACGATATAAGAATCAATGTTTTTAGTCTACTTGCAGAATTGTTCTGCAGCCATCACCAGTCAATCTTAGGATGTCGTCATCACCCCCAAAAGAAACCCATACCATTAAGTTATAACCCCCTGACCTCATCCTTCCACCACGAGCATTTGACTACTGATCTCTTCTGTATTTGCAGATTTGCCTATTCTAAACAGTTCACAAAAGCGAGTTCAGGCTCTATGTAGGCTTTTGTATCTACCTTCATCCACCTAGCACACTGTTTTCAAGGTTCATGCATATTTTTCCTTATTTTAAAAATTAAGACATTTTTTCTTTTTTATTGTGGCAAATTTTATAACAAAATCATCACTGTAGTTTTAAATGTACAATTAAGTGGCATTAATTACATTCATAATTTTATGCAACCAAATTTCCAGATTTTCCATCATCCCAAATAGAATATGTAACCAGTAAGCAATACTTTTTATTCCCTCTCTCCCCACCCCTGGTGATCTCCAGTCTACCTTTGGTCCCTGTGAAGCTGCCTATGCCAGTTATTGCACCTAAATGGAATCATACAGTATTTGTCTATTTGTGTCTGACTTATTTCATTTGGCGTGATGCATTCAAAGATCATCCATGTCAAGGCGTATGTCAGAACTTTACTACAATTTGTTAAAAATAGCATTCCATTTTTCCATTTATAAACTGCGTTTTGTCTATTCATCCATCATCCAACCTGAGTTATTTTCACCTCTCAACTATTGTGAATAATACTGCAATGAACATTCGTGTACAAGTACATTTGTATCCTGTTTTCAATTCTTTGGGGGATACGCACATACACTTGGAAAAGAAATTGCTGAACTGTATGACTGATAATTCTATGGTTAGCTTTGTGAGGAACTGTACTTGAGAAAAATGATGTGGATATACCATGTTCTTGATCCAGCTGTCCATCGATGGACAGTAAGGCTACTCCATGTCCTAACTATTGTAGATGCTTCGCTATTGATATTGTGGATCATCTGGACTTTTGTGTTATGGTTTCATGTTGTTTGGATGTGTGTCTAAGAGTATGAATGCTGGGTTGTGTCATATTTCCATTTTTAGTTTTTTAAAGTGAATTCAGATCATTTTCCATAATGGTTGCAAGAGTTTACATTCCCAACAGTGTAACTGGGCTTCTTTATCTCAACATCTTTTCCAACACTTCTTGATGGACCTAGTTTTTAACATGTGCCATTTTCATGGGTGTGAGATGGTATTTCATTGTGGTTTTTACTTGGATCTTTTTTATTGGAAGTGACAATGGACATTTTTTTCATATGTCTATTGGCCTTCTGGAGATCTGCTTTGGTGATTTGTCTGTTCATAGCTGCTGCCCATTTGTTAATTGGGTTGTTTATCCATTATCAAAAATTTGAATTTTTTGTATATCTTAGATATTAACTACTTATCAGTTATATAGTTTGTGAATATATTCTCCAGTTCAATAGGGTGTCTTTTTTTTTAATTGGGTTGACATTGGTTTATTTTTTTATTAATATAAAATATTTTAAAATTTACATATACTTGCCATCAATTGTAATCCCCATGTATTCCCCATCACCATCTCACCAGTGCACCATCACCTCAGTCCCTCGTGCTCCCATCTTCCCTCAACCCTCCCCCTCCCCTCCCCACCAGGTGTCTCCAGTCTGTCCTTGTCTCCTCGGGTGTCTTTTTAATCATCTTATATTTTCTTTCATTGTATATAAAGCTCTTTCACTTGAGGTTACTCCAATTGTTAGTTTTCTTTTAGCTCCCTTGCCACAGCAGTCAAGTCACCAAAATAGCTTTATCACTGATGTCATGGAATGTATCACTGATGTTTCTTCCATGTATTTTATTCTCTTTTTAAAGATTTACTTATCATACAAGAACTGGGGTACAGGCCAGAGGTATGGGGGGTGAGAGGATCCACCAGAGACAGAGGGGAGCAGAACAGGCAGATCGACCAAAACACACTGCTGAGGCGAGGCAGGAGAGGTCTGCTGCACCAAGTGGGTCACCTTCCTGGCCAGTGGCTGTGGTTTGCCTCATAGTGCGTTGCTTAACCCATTGTGCCACCAGGGAGGGACCCTTTGTTGTTTTTAGTATTGTGTCCCTGTCACTGGCTTTCAACATTTTAATTATAATGTGTCTAAGAGTGTGTCAGAAGTCTAGAATGTCTGTTTCATTTCCCAGATTGAGATGACATCAGCAACTATTTCTTTAAATGCATTTTCTATACCATTCTCTTTCTCTTCTCCTCCTGGTACCCCTATAACATGGATATTATTTGTCTTTGGGTTTCACTGTTTTGACTTCTTACTGAAAGGTTTCGGTGTGGTTGTGTTACAGGACAACCCTAATATAAAATGGGTTTCCCTGACTGGGTCCTCACCCCGCGCACTCAGAAGACTTTTATAATAAGCCCCAACTTTAGGCACATGCGACAAAAATTATTAAAGGGTTTTATTTTACAAAAGAAGGGGAATAAAGTAGAAATAACACAAACAGAAGAGAGGGGTACAATCCATAAATATCCTACCAGATCTTCCGAGCTGGAATGCAATGGCGTGTTGAGAGCTGGCTCTGCATCAAGGGAGATGGCTCCAAAGGAAGAGAGAGCCCAAGGCTCACCTCTCTGGTTTGAGAGAGAGAGAGAGAGAGAGAGAGAGAGAGAGAGAGAGAGAGAGAGAGAGAGAGAGAGAGAGAGAGAGAGAGAGAGAGAAAAAGAGAGAGAGAGAGAGAGAGAGAGAGAGAGAGAGAGAGAGAGAGAGAGAGAGAAGGAGAGAATAAGAAAGAGCCAGGCCATGTTTCTGCCCCCAGGTGAAGCTCCCCCATCCCCAGGGTGGGGGTTGGAGAAGTCTCACCCAGCGTACAGGCTAAGGGTCTCTTACATGCCTCCTCTCTACCAGGCCTGAGTGGAAAAATACCGCGAGTCCTGTGTTGCCCTGTGGTCAGGGGGTCGCAGTGGAAAAGTACCAGAGTCATATGCCCCCTCTAGGTTACGGGTCTGTTTTTTGCTGTTTGCTCTAAGTTACTATTTCACCTGGGAAGTGGCTACCAGGTGTCAGCGTATCATTGCCAGCCACTGTCTTCGACACACCCCCTTCTCCCTTCTGGAACCAACAATAATGAGGGGGAGGGGGGAAGTCCTGGGTGACCTTTCATTTACATTCTTTTTTCTCTTTCTTGTTGTGTTTGTGTGTTCACCACTATGCTTTCATGCTCATTAATTCTCTCCATTATTTGTGTTTGTCTACTGTTTAGGATCCATCATATTTTTAAAATTTGGTTATATTTTTTATATCAATAAGTTCTAATTGTAACAATGTCATATTTTCTTTTATCTTTATTGTGTTCCCACCTTTGATCATTTATTGTTTTTCTTAATTCAACAGGCATGGTTATAAATATTTCCTTAAATTCCTCTTCAGGTATATCCACAGTTTATAATATAAACTTGATCTCTTCCTTGCTCCACCGTTTATAAATGTTTTGTTCTGTCTCTTCAGTTTTGGTTTTTATGGGCTATAATAGGGAGTTTTTTGTTTGTTTGTTTTTCATAAAAAATTGACTTAGCTGGGGTAAGGGCATGGGTGGATTGATGGAGGGAAATGATTACATAAATATGCATTAAAAATAAGCCTAGGGCATTTTTTAAAATACTAGAAAAAATTATGTTCCTCAATAAGAAGTTGGGTATAATCATAGGTTTGTTTTCTTTTTTTTTTTAAACCTTGGCTCTTCAGGTGTCTATTATTTCACAGATGGAGGACTTTGTGCCCATAAGGGCACTGATGCCAGTAAGGGATCATAAGGAGGAAAGAATTAGGGCAGCGGGGCAGTTTTCCTTCTGTGAGCTTCAAGGTTTCAAGATTCTATCGTGTTGCAGTTACCCAAGTTGTGTGTTGGGAATTCCCATTGACCCCCTTCCATAGGCCAACTCCACAGCTAAAATGTTTCGTACAGTCTTGTGCAAACCTCAACCTTTAGGCTGTGATTAAGCAGTAGATTTAGCACTGGATAGGGACTATAGCTGAGATAGGGCCTCAAGCTGGGAATTGTTCTCTTTGCTTTTCAAGTATATAGCTTTACCCTGGGGTGCTCAATCCTGTCATTAAGATCCAGACCCTTCAAACTCTGGTGAGAGCATTTAGCTGTTGTCTCAATTTTGGCCCTGGGTGGTGGTAAGGCAGGTATTTTGAACAGGAGAGGCAAATAATAGCTTCTTCTATGATGAGACATAGGTGACCCCACCTGTTGGTTTGAACTCCAACTGTTCTACTTTGGAAGCCTCAGGCTCAGGTAGGCAATCAGCATGCTGTACACTTGCTCCTATAGTTCCCCAAGGTGTGGTCTGTCCTTCATGCTGTGGACCCCCCTTCTCCAAAGTAGTGCAGTTTTTAAGGTTCCCAAGAGTTTGTGCCTTTGACTTAACGGTATAGGGGATCCACATAGTAGCTGCCCCTCCCTCTGGTGGGCTATATGGCCCTAGTTCTTATTCTAAACACAGTTTAATTAGAGTTTTCCATCCCCCTTTTGCTGTGCTATTGCTCCTGATGTATGTGATAATTATCTCCTTATCTTTCAGGGACGGCTTGTTTTGTTGTGATTTGGTTGTGAGTATGTGGGTGAGGCAAACCTGTGGTCTTTACTCTTCTGCCTTCTTGCTTTTGGCCTCCAGGCTTGGATAAGTAATTGGTTATTTATCTCACTGAGAATTCTTGTATGTGATGAATTGTTACTCCTTTTGTGCCTTCGCATTCTTCTTTTGGACTCTCCTCTTCTCCTTCAGCATGGAAGGACATCCCTGTTAAGGAGAATGACTACCATGACTTCTAGTACTTTGTGCAAACCTCAGATATTAGGTCTTCTGACCAAGCATTTGCAATTTCACGTTGTTGGTGCATTCATTGTATCCATAGGAGTTGCAGTTTCTTTACAAGCTTGCTGTGGCTGAATCAAGCAAGAAAGTATATGCAGATTTCTACAGAAATTATGATTCCATGAAGATTTTGAGGAGATGAGGAAGGCTGGTAAAGTGATGCTAAAACATAAAGGATTTCTCTGGCTTGACTTCCATGGAAATTTGTCACTGATTTGTGTCCCTGGACTATGAAACATGAATATTTAGACTAAGGAATGGTTTCTCTTCATAAATAATTAAATAGCATGGAGGGGGGAGATTACCTCTATTCATCTTTCCTCTCCTCAGGCTGCAAAATTTTAATTGTCTTATCTTAGCATTTAGGCAGGCTTACATTGAACCTAGCAATCAATCTATAAAGATTTAGAGTCTTCTCAGGTCTTTTCAGGGCATGCATCTGTTTTTGGAAATTTGCATGGCTCTGTAAATTGCCCTGTATGCACAGATGCTTTTTAATATTCTAATTTTCTAAATAAACCTTCATACAGCTTTCCTTCCAGGTTTTAGGCAGCCTATCAAATGTATAATTTTTTGCCATCAGCTTCTGTGGGTTAGTTTGTCTTATAGTGTGTTTTTTTGGCAATGTCCACAGTTTTTCAGACTTGAATTCTGAATTAGGTGAAACAGAAGTAAGTGCTTTATGTTACCATTTCAGAGATTTACCAGATTTGCTCTGCTTACATGGGGAAAGTATGTGAATCTGAATCTGGGAATGCCAGCTACTGTCTTCAAAATTTTGAAAACAATAGGGAGTGAGTGGGTCAAAACTAAGTACAAATGATACAAGTATTTCCTATTGTTTTAAATTGCCTCTTGGTTTCTTCAGCATTAATTTGGTTAGTGTAAACTTTTGACTGTTTTCTTGGAGTTCTGACAGTTTCTGAATGTTGGGGAGGAAGGGATAAGAACTTGGTACTATCTACTCCACCATTTTTCTATCACCACTTTAATGTTTCTTAATATTGAGTTTTGAGAGTTCTTTGTGTTTTCTGTATACAAGTCTTTTATCAATATGTGATTGGCTAGTATTTCTCCCAGGATGTGACTTGTTTTCTCGTTCTCTTGTTTCTTTCAAAGAGCAGAAGATCTTAATTCTGATGAAGTCGAATTATCAATTTTTCTTTAATGGGTCACAATTTTGTATTTTTTGATAAGACATTTTTTGCCTATATTAATATTAGAAATATTTTAAAATATATTTTCTGCTTAAAGTGTGATCATTTTGGGTTCTGGGTCTCTGATGCATTTTTAGTTACTTTTATTATTTTGTAAGGTCTGGTTCAAATAACATTCATTTTATACATGGATATCCAGTTATTCTGTTACAGGGCAGGGAGAGGGGTACCCAGAGCCCCCAAACCTGCCCTCTCTGAATGGGTTCTGCCAACTGCCTCATCAAGACACACATATAAGGCCTTTATTTATTTTCATATAAGGCCTTTAATGGAAAGGAACTTTAATACAATTGGGGAACAATACAAAAAGGACAAAGAATATAGTTACTAAGTTAAGCATCCAAAGTTACCCATCTCATTGAGGGTAAAAGTCCAGCCAAATAGGATTGGCCCAAAGCAAGGCCCAAAAGCCTGCCACAAGTCTAAAGGACTTTTCAGTAGAGATCCACAGGAAAGAGTCAGACAAATCTGGGAGGAAAAGAGCAAAATCAAAATCAAGGTGAAAGCTGCCATTGCTAACCTCCCCACGGGTCTCTCACCCACATCTGTTCCAACCAGTCCAGGACCAAGAAGCAAGCGCAGTTTCTTCACACGTCCCTCTGCTCCACGTGCCTCCTCCACGTCTCCTTGCTGCTTTTTATCCTGCTTCCTTCTTCTTCCCTTCCTTCTGTCCTCCTATCTCCTCTCTCCAGCATCTTTTTACCCCTGCTCCTCTCCACCCACCTAGGGCAGAACTGGGATTCTGGAACTTCCCCCTTTTCTGGGGCCCACCCTGTTACAATTCCAGCACCATTTATTGAAAATCTATCCTTTTCCCACTGAATTACTTTTATGTCTTTATTGACAATCAACTTACCATTCTGTATGGGTCTATTTCTGAATCCTATATTTCATCCTATTGATCTATTTTCTATCTTGACACTGTTAACATACATCTTGATTTATATACCTTTAACATAACTCTTGAAATTAAATAGCATTAGTTCACCAATTTTGACCTCTTTCTAAGTTATTTAAGCTAGTCTAGACTTTTGCATTTCTAAATAAATTTTAGAATCAGTGCAGCAGAGTTATCTCCCTAAAAACTGGGGGAATGGGCTTTTCTCACATTTGGGGAAGTAGGAAAAACAAAAGAGCTTGGCAGATACCTTTGGGGACAGAGAATTAAAAGTTGTTAGAAGGCTAGTGGTAGTGTTATGGAAATTACTTTGGCCTGTAACCCAGGCTATGGAAGGAGCAACCAGGCGGTAGCAAGGATTTATGAGACCAGGCACTTTATTTCATATGCATATGGACCCAGACAGGGACCTTTCTCTGGAAATCTGAGCCCTGAACAGAAAAAAGGCTGGGAGCTCCTTTTATACGCTACTACCTCTATATTGCTACTACATGGGTAAAAAAAAACATACAAGCCTTATGTTTGAAGACTAATTCCTAGAGGAAAGGGGGAGTTCAGCAGGGAGATAACTTTCCAAGGACACAGACCAGCCTGACCTGTTATCTTACCCTTTGACATGCAGCTGTGTTTAGGAGTGCAAATCTGACTTGCTAGCTGCGCCTGCATTGGGATGATAACTGCACTCAGGCTAAACTCTGTGACTGGTGCGACATCTCCAGTCCATTGTCCAGCACTATTTCTTCCCCAGTAGTGGCTCTTGTCTTATGGGTTGGTGGTCAGATCCTTTTGATGCATGGATGACTCATGGACCAGAGTGGCTGGGTTTTCTTTCTGAAGTGAAAGTGCTCAGGCAGAACAGGTTAGTCTTGGTATTGTAGCAAAGAACTTACATGTTATCTGGCTTAACTGACCAGACTTGAAAATATAAAGTGGATGGATTTGGTTAGAGGTCAAGCTATAGGTAGAAAGGGTGGATTTTCAGGGTGGATTTTTGAAGAATAATGATGTACACCTGATAATATACATGGTTTCAAGTGTGCAGCCTATAGATGGATTTTGCTTTTTTAGGCACTCTGAAAATCTCTGCCTTTAAACTAGACATACTGACAATTTACATTTACTGTGTTTGTATAAATCTACTGAAAGGTCATCCAGGCCCCTCACTCGGCCCCAGGGTGACGGTTCCAAGAAGGGGGTGGGGGTGTCGAAAAGCAGTAGCCCCCAGTAATAAGATAAGCTGGCACCCATAGCTGCTCCCATGGAACAGTGGCCCAGAGCAAAACAACGACCCCCTAACTGCAGGACCACATGTGACTCACCGGTATTTTTCCACTCAGGCCTGGCAGAGAGGGGGCACATAAAAGACCCCTGGCCTGTACCCTGGGTACATCTTTCCCAGACCACCTGCTTGGGGTCTGTGAATTTCACCTGGGGCATAATAAATTCTTCCTTTCCTTCTTACTCCTGTCTCTTTGCCTGATTCTATCCGCAGCCAACCTTACATTCACCATCTGGTTATTTGTTTTCTATTTGTTTCATCTGTTCTCTTCTCTCTTTTTGGCTTTTTTAAAATTTTATTTTTTCTTACAATGTTTGCTTTCTTTTCTGGATGTAGTCCCTATAAAGTTTCCATCACCAATTCACCAGTGCAACATAACCATAGTCCCTTCTGCTCTTCCTATCCCTGCCTTGATCCCAATCCCTCCTTCTTCCCAGCAGAATGCCTCAGTTTTGTTTATTTTTGTTTTGTTTTTTGTTGTTGTTATTATTTTATTTTTTCCTTAATTCCCTATATGCCTCCTGCAAGTGAGACAATCCAGTATTTTTCTTTTTCCTTCTGACATATTTCACTGAGCATAATCCCTTCAAACTCCATCCATGTTTCTATGAATGTCTCTAGTTTATCTTTTTTGATTGCTGAATAATATTCCATTGTGTATATATACTTTTTTATTAATATAAATTTTTTTAAATTTACATATACTTGCCATCAGTTGTAATCCCCATGTATTCCCCATCACCATCTCACCAGTGCACCATCACCTCAGT
>JAGFMF010012268.1:1266579-1319008 GCA_019455555.1 Galemys pyrenaicus
ATATGTGCCATTCTCACTGGGGTGAGGTGGTATCTCATAGTGGTTTTGATTTGCATTTCTCTGATGACAAGAGAAGTTGAGCATTTTTTCATATGCCATATATACTTTTTTTTTAATCCAGTCGTCTATTTTGGACATTTGGGTTGATTCCAAGTTTTACCTGTAACAAATAATGCTGCGATAAACAGAGGGTTGCATATATTCTTTTGAATTAGCGATTTTGTGTCCTTTGGGTAAATTCCTAAGAGTGGGATTGCTGGGTCTTATGGGAGCTCCATTTTAAGAAACCGAGCAACCGCCACACAGCTTTCCATAGAGACTGGACCGTTTGCATTCCCGCCAGCGGTGTAGGAGAGTTCCTTTTTTTGCATTGTTTTGAATTGAAAATTCTTTAATATTTCATTCTATCTCCTCTGTTGAGTTTTTAGATATAACTCTTCATTGTGTTATTTCAGTTACTTTAGGTTGTACAGCATTCATCTTTAATTTATCATAGGGTAATATCGAGATATTATACCACTCTATGCCTAGTATAAGAAACATATAATAATATTACCCATTTTTTATCTCCTTAACTTTCTGCTTTTGTTGTCAAACATTTTATTTCTCTCCGTATTATACAATCCACAATGCATTATTATTTTTGCTTTAACAGTAGAATCTTTTAAAGAGGTTTAAATAAAATAGTCTTTAATTCACACATGTTTTTGCCCTTCCCATTGCTCTTGTGTATTGATCTAGATTCCATTCTGGGGTCACCTTTCCTTTTGCTCAAAGAAATGATAAATGTCTTTTATCATTTCTTTCTTTTTAAAGATTTGTTTATTGATGCATACAAAAGCTGAAGTACAGGCCAGAGGTGTGAGGTGGGGATGAGAAGATTCACCAGAGAAGAGTGGGGAACAGAACAGGTGGATCTCCTGGAATACACTGCTGAGGGGAGCAGCGGGTGAGGCAGGAGAGGTCTGCCGCGCCACATGGGTCAACTCCCTGGCCAGGTTCAAACTGGTGCTGCAGTGGCTGCTGATAGCTTCATTCATAGTGCTGAAACTTAACTCCTGATGCCACCAGGGTGGCCCCCCCTTTTATCACTTCTGTTAGTAAACCTTCTGACGGATTCTTTCAGCATCTGTATGTCATAAGTGTCCTTATTTTGCCTGTATTTCTTAAAGATATTTACACTGTATAAAGAATTCTCAGTTGTTTAAAAAAAAAGCTACGAAGATGTTGTTTTACTTGTTAGAATAGCTAATATTAAAAAGGCAAGAAACATGTCCATGAAGATGGAGAGAGAAGGGAACCTTACTACACTGGGGCACTGATATAGTCACTGTGGAAAATAGTATGGCAAGCCCCAAAAAATTAAGAATAGAAATACTGTATGATCTAGCTAGTCCATGCAGAGATTTAGTGAGAGATGACAAAAACACATTAGAAAATAGATAGGAACACTGATGTTCACTGCATCATTATTTACAATAGCCAAGATGTGAAAAGAACCCAAACATCCATCGATGGTTGGATAAAGAAGATATGGCATATATACCCAATGGAATGATACTGAGCTATAAAAAAAATGAAATCTTGTCCTTTGTGACCACAGGAAATCAAAGAAAAATACAGTATGATTTCACTCATAATTGGAAGATAAAGAAACAAAGCAAATGAACAAATAAAACAAAACAGAAAGAAACTCTTAGATAGAGATAGATTGTTGGTTACCAGAGGGGAAGTGGACTGGGGGGGTGTGGGGTGGAGGGGTGGGAAGAATAGATGAAACAGATAAAGTGGGTCAATTCTATGGTGGTGGGTGAAAACTAGACTTCAGGTGATGATTATAATGGCATATATACAGATGTCAAAGAATAATGTATGCCTGAAATTCACATAAGCCAATGTTGTTATATTTTCTGCCTTTTATCATTTCCTATAGACTATCAACTTTATCTTTGTTCTTCTGATTACCCTCTCCAAATGTTTTTAAAATTTCCAAAAATCACTGGTATGAAGTAATTTGATTAGGCTACGCCTTCCTATAGCTTTGACCATGTTTCTTGTGCTTGTGGTTCATGGACCTCCTTTGATTTGCAAGTTTACAATTTTCATCAAATTTGGAAATCATCCAGTCATTTCTTCAAATATTTTTTCTGTTCCTCCTCCTCCTCTCTCCTCTCTTTTGGGAGCTCCAATTACACATAAACTGCATGAGATCAGAAAGCCTTCAACTCATTAACTCTCTGTTCATCTTTGTTGTTTGTCTTGTAACTCTGTAAGTATCTTTGTTTACTAACTTTATTCCCTGTATTGTCTCTGGGTTACTTCTGATTGCCTACTTTTTATCCTCAGATTACTGGATCCATTTATTCAACTCAAGGTGGCAACTGGTCTCTGTTTTGTTGTCCCTCCATGTGTCACAGACTGGCAGCTGTTCTTCAGTCAACCGGGGCATTCATAGGAATCACCTGTCCTGCATCTGTCTTTTGTTGCCCAATGTTCACTATCTTGAGAATTGTATTTCATATATTTTGTCTTTTTTCTTACATGTTTCAGGAACTGTCATTCTGCATTGTCTGGGAGCAGGTTCCCTACAACTATATCCTCCCCCAAAAGTAGCTTAGTATTTAATTCTCAGTACCTCAAAGTGTGACCTTATTTGGAAATAGTCTTTACTAAGGTGATCAAGTTAAAATGAGATAATCAGGGTGGGCCCTAGGCCAATAGGACTGGTGACCTTTTAAGGAAAATTTCCTTCTAAGTTAACTTGGACACAGGTATGCACAGATGGAAGACTTCATAGAGCCTAAGAGAACACCACTTGAAGACTGGAGTCTCACTGCACAAGCCAACACCTGGTGCTACAAGGTGCTGAAAGAGGCAAGGAAGGACCATCCCCTAGCTCCTTCAGGGGAAGCATAGCCTAGCTGACACCTTGAGAATCCAGAACTGCTAGGCAATAAATTTTTGTGGTTCTATGCTATCTGTTTTACAGTATTTTTATTATGGTGGCTCCGCGCCCGGACCGGCTGAGGCTCAACTGCTGGAGGCCACGGCGGACTCTGCCTTTCCCTCCCCGGAGTCCTCAGAAAACTAACACATCTAGGTTCTTAAACAAAAAGCTGGACAGTATTACAGTGCACTCACAATGATTTTAAGCCTTATAAATGGACATTTGGGATAAGTCCAATCATCGTTACTACTAACTGCTGCAACTATTAATCCTGTGCTCGCAGCATTTTAATTTTGGGATATCTGGGTTAAAAGTACACGCATCTAGGCAGGTACTGCCAGATTCCCTTTCACAGGAATGTCAGCAGCTCCCTGAAACTGCCCAAGCTGGAGGTCACAGTCCCAACACCTTTACTACTGCATGGCTAGTTTTGTGTCGCTTTCCTGGGATGAGGAATGTGTGTTTTGTCATCAGAGCCTGGGACGACGTTCCCCACTCAGTAGGCGCTTCTTAAAATACTTGACGAGTGACTCACCGAGAGAATGGATGCCAAAAGTGTCGCAGATGGCTCCGCGCCCGGACCGGCTGAGGCTCAACTGCCGGAGGCCACAGCGGACTCTGCCTTACCCTCCCCCGAGTCCTCAGCAGGTCCAACCCACCTCTCGCGTCCCGCCTCAAGCCTCATCCCCAATAGTCCTTGGGCACTTCCGCCCTGAGGCCACGCCTCCCACTCGCGGCCTTCTCTCCCTTGGCCTCGCCCACCGACCTACGCGGGCCTGCGCACTCGCCCCGCCTCACACAGACCCCGCCTCCACACCCGGTCGTGCGGACGCTGCGGAGTGGGAGCGGCGGCCGCAGGGCCCGCCCCATGGTCGACGTCAGCGCGCCGGGGCGTGGCCGAAGTCGGTAGATTCCGCGCGCGCGCGCGCGCAGAGACGTGGGTTCGCCGGTCAGCGGGGGTAGCAGCGCTGTCCCGCGGCCCGTCTGCTTCAAGCCGTCGCGGCCCGAGGCCGCCGGTCGCCGCCTGCTCGCCGCCGGGCCGCGCCTGCGCAGCGCCCCCGGCCCGAGGGGCCACGCGGCCCGTCATGGCCCACCGCTGCCTGCTGCTGTGGGGCCGGGGCGGCTGCCGGCCGCGCGGCCTGCCCCCGCTGCTCGTGACTGGCGGCGGCGTGGGCCCCAGCGGGCGGCCCTGCCTCCGGACGGTGAGTGCCGGGCTCGTGGCGCCCATGGTCCCCGGCCCTCGGGCCCGCTTCCGGCGGGGAACAGGCGTCAAGGTCACCGGCCCCGGTCTCGCTCTCGCTCTCACCTGCCGGGCGCCCGGGTCGGGCTCCTGGCGCGAGTGGGGCCGCGTGCGGGGCGCGCTCAGCTGGGCGCCCCCGCGTTTCTCAGCGAGGTCCGCGGCAGCTCGCGATGCGGGTCAGACCTGGGCTCGCCACGCGAAGAGCGGACGCGGCTCTCCGGGGCAAGCAGCTGTCTGTGCGCCGGGGAATTTGGCGCGGTGTTCTGGCTGGGGCCTATCCCTTCATGCAGGTTGAACCCGTTTTACAGATACGGTCACTGAGACTGAAAATGCTTAGGAATGTAACTTCTGTTTCCGGCCTCGGCTGCCTTGGTTTTCTCCGCTTTCATGCCATTGGGAAATAAAATGCATCTGCTGTGTGCGCTGGGCAGCCTGAGCCAGGTGTAATTACAGTATAGGTTTTGAGGTTAAGCTACTTAACCTCAGCACTTCCATTTCCCCCCCTGTTGAATGGGGCTATTGTTGGCATTCTGGGTTTGGCACATAGTAGGCATAGATACGTTTTAACTATGATGCTGATGCTGATGACAGTAATGCTTATTAACAGAGACATATCTTCAGTGGAGAGACCATGTTGCGACTGAAGGCCTAGCCTTAGGAGGAGGCTGTATCTGTTGGTAGTAGCTAGCAGGTAGAGGGCTCCTTGTGGTAGTATTTTTTTCCTGAAGTGATAATAGTGGAAAGTGTAGTAGTTGATAGTAGCTATTTCACGGACACAGTTTCTTATCTGTCAAGAGTCCAGCCTTAGATTAGAGGCAAAGTAGCATGTTTAAGGCCCTGGGGTCAGTCACAGGAATGTGGCATGGCAACTTAAAACTCCAGCCTTCAAAGATCCACTTTAAGGAAATTAGCTCAGTCTCTCAACTTAAAAAGGGTAGTGACAGTACCTGGAATTCATGTTTTTTGCTCTTTGAAGCTCCCTTGCTCGTCTTGAATTATCTTTGTCTTTTTTTTTTTTTCTGAATACTACCCTACACTAAGCCTTTTTTCAGTTTCTTACATTGATTCATTTTCTCATTTTACTTTGTTCTAGTTCTTTTACCCCTAGTGAATATTAGACTCAAGAATACAATGATCAGATAGGATTCTGCCTTGTGAGTTTGTAGTTTTTATGTAAAAGACCTTTTTAAGAGTGGCATTGTCCTCTTTGCTAAAGTATAAGGAAGTCCCTGCACTGACACAGTTAACTAATTGATGGGGTTGTGTAATATCTATTCCTTAATGCAGCTTTGACGACTGGGAGAGATATGGGGCATTACTGTGCTATTTGCAAGGGAATTTGATGGAACAGACTTTCTTTGAGGTTTATGTTACTGTTAAAGTTCAGATACAAAGTACTATTCTCACAGTGAGTTTTCTGGTGAAAGATTTTGATGTGTGAAATTACGCTCAGAGGAATACGGTCGATAGAACAACTAAAAAATGCTGATGTTGACAATCATAAAAGTTAACCCTCTAAAATGAATGAGGTGCTCTAGACTTAAATTTTGTATTTTTTTGTTTATTTTGAAGATTTGTTTATGCATACAGGAGCTGGGGTACAGGCCAGAGTTACAGGAGGTGAGAGGATTCACCAGACAGTGGGGAGCAGAACAGGCAAAGTGACCGAAATACACTGCTGAGGGGAGCAGCGGGGCGAGGCTGGAGAGGTCTGCTGCGCCATGTGGGTCCCCTCCCTGGCCAGCGGCAGGGATCGAACTCATGCTGCAGTGGCTGGGGTTTGCCACAGTGTGCTGCTTAACCCACTGCGCCACCAGGGAGGCCCCAGTTTTTATTTTTCTTTGACTGCATTTGGATTAGTATGTAGAAAAGTTTCATTGATGGTTCCTATACGAAAACACCCGTATTAGTCATAGTAATTACTGCTGGAGGTATTTCAGGGCAATACAATTTGAAAATCCAACCTAAAGGAGGCTTACTAGCCAACAACAACATATATGACTATATGCTGTGTGCCCAGTTCTGTATGTTCCCATAAGACTTGCTTTATATGGTGACGTAAATGTTTTCACTACAGCTTTCAGAATAATTAGAAGTAATGATTTAAATTTAAGTATTAACATACAATTTTTAAAAGTGCTTTTACATATTATTGCATTTGATTCTCATAATAAAGTATCCCTGATAACTAGAAAAGCAGAGGTGTTTTCTCCCATTGCAGATGTGTAGCTGATGTTCCTAATGTCATGAAATACATTGAAGACTATTAGGCAAAAAATTCAGATTTCTAGTTTCAACAAAATTAAAACATTGTGTGCCTGGTGAATTACTGGTTTTTCAAATCCCAGGTTAGGTGTCATTTCTCTTGTGACATGCCCAGGCCCTGTAAACATGTAACTCCTTCTTCCTCTGTGCTTTCTCTTCCTTCTGTTTAGAGGTGTTGTATTGTTGCTCTTTTGTGCCATTCAGCCAGATATGAGTATATTTTGCCATTGATTGCTTCTAATCGTGCAGGTAAAAATTTAATAGGGAACTTTTTCAGTTTCAAGTGTACTTTGCTTTATCTAGACTAGATTTACAAACTTTATGTAGACAACATGTTTTTTAAAGTTGAAATATATCTATGTTGTATAGCCAGGATTCTCAGCAGGATTACAATATATCAAATATCTTTAGCAACTGTTACTAGTATATGGATTATCAGTAACTTTGAACCATAAAATTCCTAATCTTTGAAGGAAGGTAAATTTAATGTGTGTGAGCAGCATGGTTCTGTAATTTCAGTGAATCTTGCTTGCATGACCTTGTCAATGAGTAAGGATGAAACAGCAGATTTTGCTGCTACAGATTAAACAGTGCCAAAATGAATGTGTTGGTAGAGAATGTATATTAATATGTAATGTAATTAAACTATAGTTCTTAATTATCTGTGATTTTAAGTATTCTTATCTTCTGGACCATAGTTTTGTCTCCTGGTTCTATTACTGAAAGAGTAACATAGGGACAACCTCAGCTCTCATTTAAAAGGGGATCTCCTTGTGCTAGTCTATAACCAGTTGTTGAAGGGAGAAATACTTCATTTACTTTGTGAATCTTAAATTCTTTACCTTGACCTGACTTTAATAATTTATTTATGTCATGTTGCAGCTTTATCAATACGCCACAGCACCAACAACTGGCAGAAATTCTCTTTTGACAGATGTAATTGCTGCTTATCAAAAATTCTGTTCTCGACCTCCAAAAGGTAAACTGTTAAGTGTGACTGTAATATGTGACGCTAAATGTGACTGTGACGTTTACCATTCTTGTTAGAGACGTGCCGTCAGTACATGTTACTGAGCAGGCCCACAGGTGCTGTTTCAGTTGGGGTCTTCTGTCTCCTTCTCTAGCCACCTCAAACGTCCGTTGACAGCAGTGATGAAAGTGTCACTTTCATATATAACACTTTTATGGGTAAAGAAATTGGCATACAAGTGAGATTTTTTTCTTTAACACCTTTGGGTGTTAAACCTATTTAGTTTTTCATTTACTCCTACATGTGAAATGTTTGTGCTTACGTTTTTCAATGATGTATCAACTGCTTTTAAAACAAAGTATACAAATACACAAACCCTGATGAATTTTGAAGTTATGTTTTTTTTCCCTTTTCTAACAGGCTTTGAAAAATACTTTCCGAATGGAAAAAATGGGAAAAAAGCTAGTGAACCAAAAGAAGTTATGGGAGAAAAAAAAGGTATCTTTTAAAAGGATTGTGTTTGAATTTAACTGTTTTCCCTGTTACATGAAGTTGATTATAATTTTCACTGAATTATTTTAAGTCAGTTCTGAAAGTGCAGATCACAAAATGCATATAAAATTCTACAGATCTTGTTTCATTTCAACTTAAGTTTTGCTCATATTTTATCAGTTCAGTCCCCCAACCCCAAATTGAACTTTAGGTCATCTTAGAGACTAAATATGACTATATATGACACTTCATTTAACCCATTGAGAAAAATCTCAGAATTCTAATGCATGACTTCAGGGACATGTGTTGTGGTCTAGTGCAGTGTTTTTCAGATTGCTTCTCAGAGACTTAGGGTTTCAGAGTTGCTCAGTGACTGGGGAGGCAGTCGTCTCCGAGCCTCCTGTCCCTGATTTAACATAGGCGAAAGCATTTAGTAGTGTCGTGACATGCTGACATTCACTTGGCATCCTTTCTTTTTAGGAAAATATAAGGAAAATTATAACACAGCCCTTGTTTTTAAATGAATTTGGATCTAGTTGGAGAGACACATAATATGCTTAAAGAAAGCAAGGAGTAAAAGCCAGGCCAGGGAACAAGAAAAGGGCAGCATCAGTGTGGACTGGGTGGAGCATTGGTGACATTGGCGGCATCTGTAGTGTTGACCAAGGGGAGTGGCAGGTAATCTTTTAATTTTGTTTTGGGGTAGCTTAATGACCATAGACCCACTGTTAAAATACGGCCTGTTGGCATCTTTCGTGTATACATCCCTTGGTCTAATATAGTATGGAATATTGTCAGACAGCTTTCGAAATATTCTTTCTATTTCCTTGCCAGTGCCTCCTTCCAGGTAGGGCTTGCTTATCTTAGATACTGCCTCACTTCGGCAGGGATACAGAAGCTTCCTGTATGCACGACAGTGGGATGAGTGTGTCAGAAAGCCACAGTGACTTTTAACTGCTGAGTGGGACGATGTGCGGTAGTCTCAGCAGTAGGGGGATGGCGTCCCTGGAATTGAGATACTAGAATGGTATATGTAGGTCTTGGAGTGGATAGAAAAGTAAAAAAAGAAGATGTTAGTGACTATATTAGTTTCCTACAGCTGCTATAACAGAGTACCACAACTGGATGTTAAAAGCAAGCAACTGTATGATACATGTCTTAGGATTCTAGAGGCTGAAAGTCCAAAAATCAATATGTCCAAAACCAGCATTGGCTCCTTCTGAGGGTCACAATGGAGGAATCTTTGCTTAGCTTGACAATGGCTATCTTTTTCCTATGTCTCTTCACTTTACCTTCTTTCTTATGCACATCTATCCAAATTTCTTTGTAGGAATGCCAGTCATTATATGATTAGAAACCCACCAGTGTGCCCTTGCTTTGATTTGATTATTTCTGTAAAGATCTTCTCTCCAAATAAGACCACTCGAGTTAGGATGCCAGCATATGAATTTGAGGGGGACACAGTTCTACCCATAACTGATTAACTTCAGATTCTTGGAAACTAATTTGAGGTTTTCTTTAAATCATGGCTTTCCTACAGAAGAAACTTCCCCATTTTGTGGAAGTGGGGAAGGGGGACACTTTTTACCTTCAAGTGAGACATCAGAAATTCACTTAGCTGAATTCAGAGATCAGCTCTGTCACTAACCCTGCTGCAACAGGTTACTTGCTACAATTTATTCATCTGTAAAATTGGTATATACTAGTATGCTTACTGGGCCGTTGTGCAGATCTCATGAGATAATGCATGTAAAGCATTGGCAAGCCTCCTTGATAGTGACTCTTTGTATTACTGTCATTCTTTCCCATAATACATAGTACTTTTTCTCACAATGCTCATCAGTTGCCATGAGGTACTCTGCAGCAGGTCTCTTATTACATACACTGTGTTAATGAAAATTTGGCTGAGAGATAAAACTCTGCTATGCTGCTGTGTATGTTTTTGTTTGTTTTTTAAACAGAATCAAAGTCAGCTGGTACCCCACGCCCTTCTGGAGGAGTTGGTGGTGGTGGAAAACGAGGTGGCAAGAAAGATGATTCTCATTGGTGGTCCAGATTCCAGAAGGTTTGATTCCAAACTGTGTTGGATTTGAGGATCCAGGGTTGGGAGCTATTGATGGCCTGGGAATGATATAGACCCACCTTAGCATGATTTGTGCTGTGACATTTCCTTCTCAGAGACTGTCTCCTTTCTTTGCCCAGGGTGACTTTCCATGGGATGACAAAGAATTTAGAATGTACTTTCTCTGGACTGCTCTGTTTTGGGGTGGAGTCATGTTTTACTTCCTGTTCAGGAGCTCCGGGAGAGAAATCACATGGAAGGACTTTGTCAATAACTATCTTTCTAAAGGCGTAGTAAGTATTTTATGGGACTGATGGGTATAATGGTTCAAAGGTAAAATTCAGTTGATTAAACCAGTTAAGTGGCTAATAAGTTAGCCAGGCTTGTCTATCATAAAGCCACTGTTTTCATAGTGAATTTATTTTGGTGTAGGAAAATACTACTGCCAAGAAATCTGTTGATCCAGCTGTCTTCAGATTTCCAACCAGTCTTTGTTACTTTTCATGCTGGAACCTTGTTTAAGACCTGCTGCTCCCATTGGTGCCCTCGCAGCCCTCTGTGGGGTTTCCTTGTTTTCTCACATGCCCTACCTCTTCTCCCTGCTTTTGTGCCAGCCGCTCCTAGCTCCTTTTCATAGCCACAGGTTTTGTGTATAGAAGAACAGATGGGCTTTTCAGAGCAGGTCCAGGCAAGATTGCTCAGGGGCCTTTGTCACTGCCTGATAGGTCTTTATCCACATGATGCCCTATTTCAACTGTTGATTGTAAGATACACATTATTTCATATCTTACTAAGAAGAGTTTAGTAAACTGTCAGTGAAACTATGAAATATCATCAGTTGTCAAATGTGTACCGACTTCTGAGATGTTAAAAAAAAATGTCATTTTTGTATTGATAAAATTCAGAGAACTAGGATGAAGCCTGCTATGTAGCCTTGGAGAAATTACTTAGTTTCTCAATATTTGAGTTTTCATCAGTGAAATAGATACATTAAAGATAGGATACTAGTATTTACTGAAGTAGTGCAACAATGGGAAAAGATGAAAGTGATTACTCAGATTTTTTTAAGCAAGTATTTCTTTCATAAAAATGAGGATATACACATATAATCTCCAGATGTTGTGGGGAGCCTGCTTTTTAATAATTAACTCCTGTCCATGTGTGGAGGGGGCTGCAGCGGTCCTTCCGGGTGTGACGACAGGTCCTCAGGAGGACCTCCAGATCTGCATCTCCTGATTGCCTGTTCTTTGGAAGCAGTCTGCTATTACCTCAACAGTTTTATAGGAGGTAGAACACTTTAATTGTTCCTTTTCAGATACACTGCTTTTAGGGACAGTTAGTACCATGTTCTAGCTTTTAGAATTATCTGGAGCACCCTATTTTCATTTTGGGCACTTTCCAGACAAATTTGGGCACTTTCCAGAAAAATTGTTAAAATCTGAATTGCTTGTGTCAAAGCAGGAAAAAGGCCTTTCCATAGGACTGGCTCATTCTTCAAATTAGTCTACGGCCTTGTGATGAGGTTTTTGGAAAGTGTTCTTAAGAATCCAACATAGGTAGGAAGTTAACAGGGAAAAAAGTTAAAACCATTTTATACTAACAGTGGCAAAAATTTAAGTCTTAGTATAGCAAGTGTGGGTGAGAATATAGAACAATAAGAATAATGTGCCAAATCAGAGCCACTTTAGAGAACAATTTGGCAATGTTTAGTAAAGTTGAAGAGCTGTATACCCTGCTGCCCATTCTTACTGTATCTGTGTACAGGTACACACCTCAGAGAAATTCTGGAAGATGTGCCCAAAAAGGTACTACAGAAATGTTGACAACTGTTTGTGATAGTGAGAATTTTGAAATGGCCTAAGTATCTGCTAACAGGAGATTGGATATATAACTTGGGGTGTAACCATAAAATGGGATTCCTTATAAAAGTAAAATGTCAACCTGGATAAACCTCTCAAAATTTAAAAACTGGCAAAAGTGAGTGAGTGTACATATTGTTTATAGGGTATGTCGGCGTGTGGCCTGGACATGCTTTGGGATAGTCAGCACCGATATCAGACGGGCTACTTCTGAGAGAGGGTGTGACTGGTGGCTTAAACAGTGCTTGTGATTTATTTCCTGTACCAGGTGGAGGAATATAGTTGTGTTATTTCTTATTCTTTATATGTCTGAAATATCACGTGCATTTTAAGTGAGCTTAAAATAGTATCCCAAGTCTCCTCTCCTAGTTTGAATCTTTAACCTTAAAATTTCAGGTAGACAGACTGGAGGTCGTCAACAAGCGTTTTGTTCGAGTGACTTTTACACCAGGAAAAACTCCTGTTGATGGGGTAAGTGATTTTTTAAAATTGATGTGAATTAGCTATAAATTAACTTTTTGTATTGGAACTTGAAAAAGAAACATTGCCTCACAGTGTAGTAACTCTACAAAATAGACCAGAATTGTGCAGGGCAGCATTTGCAGTCCTCACTAATTGGTGGAACTGTGTTTGTATTTGTGACAATCATTTTGGTTGTACATTTAGAAAAGTCAATTTCCAATTTTCAGTATTCCAAGATAGTCTAGATTTTTTAATACTGAGAAAATAATTTGGCTAGAAAAATTGTTAAAATCTGAATTGCTTGTGTCTTAAGACACCTTTTTTTTTTAAAGTAATCTTCCCATCTCTCTCGACCCTTTTGATTTTCATTTCTTTCCCTATTTTAAAAATAACTTGTATTTGTCTAACTGGTTTGAACTTTATTCCAGAGAACCCAGGGATTAATGAAGTGAGGGAAGGGGAGCAAAAGGGTAGTTGAGGTTCTTGGTGATTCTTAGCCTCCCGTGGGCCAGCCCCTGGCCACCATATCCTTCCCCTTGGAGTCCTGCAATATTAACTGTCCTTCTGCGGGGACCGGACTTCATCAGGCTGCATCCCTTTCTTCTCCTAGGGTGATTCATTTAACCATTTCCTAGTCATGGTACCTGGATGGGCACGCAGCATTTAAGGAAAACTTGAATTCATGGCGACCATTTCTGTGTCTGATAACATATCTCTAAATATGAGACTATCTGTAAAGTTATAAGGTGTCTAGTATTTCAGTTACTTTTACAACAATTATTTTAGTCTTCTGTTCCCCCCCTTAGCCTTATGATGAAATGTCTATTATTAACCATGCTACTTTTTTTCTCTGAATTCCTTTGATTTTTAATGCTGAGAGTTAAATTGGCACTCCCTTTCAGTAGAACAGTGTGGCAGTTTTAAAAGTATGCATACACCTAACGTAGGGAAATAATTAAGGATGTATATAAAAATATAGGATCTCCTAAAAAATACTGCTTGTAGAATAAAAAATCAGAAATAGTAAGTGTCGACATTAGGTACTTGATTTATGTGGGTTTTAATCCTTCTGCTGGAGTGGTGACTTGTGTCAGTGCTTTTCCTTTAGGGGAAACATTTATTTTTGAGGGGATATTGTTTTCTAGTATTGTAATGTTCATGCATTTATTGGAATTTGTACCACTTCATAGCTTTCTACTTCTTCATTATATTATAGTTAATAACAATACAAGATTGTTTTAAGTTGATTTCATTTCAAAATTGTGCATATATTTCAAGATTGTAAAGGGGGTTTATGAAATCTTGAAGGAGTAGCATCAGAATTGCTGGTAATGTTTATCTCTGGATAATGAGATTACAGATGCTTTTTATTTCCTTTCTATTTCCTTCCTTTTTTATAGAGAGTATGATTTGCCTTTTGAATAAAATCTTTATTTCCGCGCTTTCAGAAACAGATACAAGAATCATCAGTGTTTACTGTTTATTGAGTATTAATTACTGTGCTGTCCTGTGAAAACACAGTCTCTCAGCCTGACAGAATCAGCCTCCAGTGGGCTCCACTCTTTATTGGCCTCTTGGCCTAACTCTTCTAAGCCTCAGTTCTTTATCTTCAAATTAGAACCACAGTAATGCTTTTTTAGGGCTTAGTGCTTAAATGAGATGGTACAAGTCTGTGATGGTTTTCAATATGCATAAGAATTGTTTGGAGGGTCCCTAAAAATTGTACACATTTTTTTATGAAAGGATTTTCTTTTCAAATAGATTTTCCATTTGTTTCTTCATTATTTTGTGTTTATAATTTTAGTGCCACTTAGGAGTATTGTTAAAGAAACGTTTATTTACCAAGGACTGCGAAATTCTCACTGAGTGAACCAATCTTTTATTATTATTATTTTTAAATTTGCAGATATTCAGCATCCCTGAAAAATTCTTAAAATGTTGAACCCTTTAGTTAATTGAAGGCTTCCCCCTTCATTCTTTTTGTTTTCCTGTTTTTATAGCAATACGTCTGGTTTAATATTGGCAGTGTTGACACCTTTGAACGGAATCTGGAGACTTTGCAGCAGGAATTGGGCATAGAAGGGGAGAATCGGGTCCCTGTTGTCTACATCGCTGAAAGTGATGGGTAAGAAACATTGGGAATACAAACATGTTGAAGACCTCACTGTGCTTGACATAGTTCTATTTTCATCATAAGTGGAAGGTTACATGTAAGATCTTCAAACAGGCCTTTCAATTTAGCTGGAGTTTTGAGAAACCATTAGTAGTGATAGGGTGTAGGGCAGGTTGCCCCAAATTATATCCTTTTGGCATATTGATTATTTTGAATTAAAGTTGCTTGAGAACTAGTCATGTGAGAAAGAACTGATGCTGTTGTATCCTTGAAAGTGGGAGATAATACCCTATGTGAAAAAGTACCCTCCCTGTGGCAGGTCAGAGAGAATCCTTATTACCAGAGACAGAATTTGGGATCAAGGAAGGGCCATAAAACCTTCCTTGTTAGTTCTTGACAAGTCCAAAGCAGAGGACTGTGATAGTTTCCTGCTTTGACAACTTCTTTGGGTCTGATATCTTTGGGCTATATACAAATTTATTTGTTTTTCTCCTGTTAATCTTTCAAGAATCTGGAAGGGTAGAAGGGAAAGTTATCTTCTCTACCCTACAGTAATTTACTAGTTTTATGAGTTTATTTTCTACACATTTGTGTTTATCTTAAGTAGTGGTTTGGTATATTGAAATTCATTGCACTGTCTTTCAGTAGAATCCCTTTGTATTAAAAGTGGCATTCTTTTTAAATATCATTTACATTTGTATTTGCAGAGTTTTCCAGCACTTTTTTTAGAAGATTTTTTATTTATGCATACAAGCACTGGGGTACAGACCAGAGGTGTGTGTGGGGAGTGAGAGGATCCACCAGAGACAGAGTGGGGAGCAGAACAAGCAGATTAACTGAAATGTACTGCTGAGGAGAGCAGCAGGCAAGGCAGGAGAGGTCTGCTACGCCATGTGGGTCCCCTCCCCAGCTGGCAGCAGGGATCGAACTCGTGCTTCAGTGACTGTGGTTTGCTTCATAGTGCGTTGCTCAGCCCATTGCTCCACCAGGGAGTGCCCCTTTTCCAGCATTTTTAAGTAATGTTTCTTCATCTTAAGAGCTGCTGCTTCTCTTACAGGGTTGTCTTTAATAAGGCACTTAAAAGTCTGAGTCGATGAGAATGGCCCATTGATTTAAAGAGTAGTTGACTTTAAGCTTTTATTGAAATTAGTATTGCCCTTACGTGCTCAGATACAACACCCAAGTAGATCTGGTTACTTGTGGTATACGCTTGCTTTAAGTGCAAATACTATACCTTGCTATAGGTATACCGTTCTAGAATGAAACTAGAAATCTTAATTTTTCAGCAAAATACCAGTTCCCTAGGTTTAGGGACTTTCTTGATTCTTAGTTTGTATAGCACTGTAGTCTGCTACAAGCATGTAGATGCAGATAGCTAATGTGATCGTTTATGATATATCCCTCAGCTCTTGAGGCTGTCATACAATGATTTAACTTTATGGACTGGTGCTGGAACATTACAGTAAGATTACAGAAGGTTTTGTTTCATCTTTCCTTGAGTCTTTATTGTCAGGGTGTGTGTGTGTTTTCTTCCAGAAAGAAAGCAAATGTAAATTTTTCATGGTTCTTGTTCTCTGCTATAGCAGAGAACATTTAAATTTTTGTAATAGATGAAAAACTAGAAAGAAATCCTGGGCTTTATTTTGTTTTTTACTTAATATACAAGTTACAGATTAAAATTTTTTAGGGCACATTAAACTAAATTGCATTGCAATCTGTGCCCCATAGTCATGTTGAAATTGACTTTTATTAAGACAGGCGAGCAAAAGGCAAAAGACTAAATCCTTCCTAAGGACCATGTCCCCTGGGAGTCTCTGGAGGCCTGCAGCACCGACACAGCATGGCCGCTGCTGTGCTCACCCAGAGTAAGCTTACCATTGTGGTAGGCCTTTTGAGACAGATTTGCTAGTTACATAGCAAGGCTTGGGTATTTGGAACATTTCTCCAGAATAAGTTATATTGCAATGAGAGAACTAATTTCTACCCAGATTAATGCCAGAATTATGTTGAAATGTAAGTAATTACAAAGAAATTTCTTTGAAGCTTTTCCCTTTTTTTTGTGATTGTATTTCATTGATAGTGATACACTGAGATTCTCCTTGAGCCTCCAATAAGATATTAAAATATTCAGGTTTTTAAAAAATAGAAAATGTATGCAGTTATATTGTAAGCAGTTATCCGAAAGTATCTTAGAAAATAGTTAAAAAGTTGAAGACTAATATTGTTTTAAAAATATGTTCATGTTGTGTGTGGTTCTCTTCAGTTCGTTTCTCCTGAGCATGTTGCCCACGGTGCTCATCATCGCGTTCTTACTCTACACCATACGAAGAGGGCCTGCTGGTATCGGACGGACAGGCCGGGGGATGGGTGGACTCTTCAGTGTTGGAGAAACGACTGCCAAGGTCTTAAAAGATGAGATAGATGTGAAGTTCAAAGATGTGGCTGGCTGCGAAGAGGCCAAGCTAGAGATAATGGAGTTTGTCAATTTCTTGAAAAACCCGAAGCAATATCAAGACCTAGGAGCAAAAATCCCAAAGGTAAATGTGCTTTCAGAGTATTTGCAACCCATTCACCCCAAAATTTTTTGAAGTATTTTTTGATCTATGAAGTCATTATCTTTTTTAAAAAATTATTTATATATATTTCACATCAGTGTTCATTTTGTACAGTGTTTGCTTTCTCCTCTCAGGTGTAGTTCCCATAAAATCCCCACCACCAAGTCACCCGTGCACCATCACCATAGTCCCTTTGTTCTTCCCTCCCCTTCCCCTGATCCCTCGCCCACCAACTCCCCTTTCGAATGTCTCTGATTTATAGTTGCCCATTAATTTTATTTATTCATTGCTATTTTATTTTCCTGATCTCTTCTTTTGTTCCCCTGTACTCCGCCTATAAGTGAAATCAACCAATATTTTTCTTTTTATTTCTGGCTTATTTCACTGAGCATAATCCCTTCTAGCTCTATCCATGTTGCTGCAAATGGTATGAGTTAACCTTTTTTTGAAGATTTATTTTTATTATGCATACAAGAATTGGGTTGTAGGTCACAGGTGATTGGGTGAGAGGATTCACCAGAGAAAGAGTGGGGAGCAGAACAGGTGGATTAACTGAAATACACTGCTCAGGAGAGCAGCGGGTGAGACAGAAGAGGTCTGCGGTACTATGTAGGTTTACCGGTATTTTACTGGGACCAACTGCTCACTTTTGTTTGCAGAGCCCGCTGTTTTTTTTTTTTTTTTTTTTTTTTTGTGACGTTATAATCTTAAGTTTGATTACTTTTTTTCTCCATCCTCTCTTAACTTAGTTTTTGCTTGACTTGACTTTTTTTTGGATTAGTTGTATATGAGTATGAATGCATCTCTTTGTAGAAAGTCTATATTTCCCAACAGATTTGTGGTCTCTCCTCTGGAAGCTTTCCCCAACCTGCCTCCAGTCTGGTAGATGCCCCACTCTCAGCTAGCTGCTGTAGCACCCTTGATCATACTGCCTCCTGTGACCCAGTTTCCCCTCATAGGACAGAGCTGGACCTGATCTGGGAGTCACAGTACAGACTTCAGTGGGAAAGAGACAGATATCCTAATCTTCTCTTCCTTTCCAGCAGAAGTCCCAGTGCCTGCTGCTGGTGCAGATTAGCCTTACGGATCTTTGTACTTCTAGGACCAGTTTGGTTATTAAGTAAATTAATCAGAAATGTTTATTTTGTAACTCCATTAGTAAAGTTTAAAGAAATAAATGGTTTATTAAAGGGAATTATTTTCTCCTTAATTTTCATGTTTAAAAGTAGTTGTATAGTTTGTTGTTACTCAGCACCTATTTACATACCGCAACATCTCTGCAACTTAAAGAATTGTTATTTGAGCAAACCCTTACATTTTTTTCTTTTTGCCTAAGTTCACCCACTTGTTATTTGATTTTTACTACATTTGTGAAATTTACACAATTTTTTTAAAAAATTGTGTAAATTAGGAGTGGTGTTGGTGTCTTCTTGAATATTTTTGTCTCCTTGAATTATTTAAGCAAACCTCGGTTGGTGTATTAGTTGGTTCTTAGCTTGTCACCCTTTCTGTACTGTGGAAAGAGCTACAAAGCAACACGAAAAATCTTATAATAAGGGAAGCATTTAAGATATTCTTACTATGTTTTAAAACAAAATACTTTCTAATAATCTTTTCTTGTTTTTGTTACTAATATAAAAATGTTCTACTGTAGTTCAGATGTTCAAGAAATATTTAGTATAAGTAAAATTTATAAATAGATTTATAATTTATATGCAGTTTACTTTTTTGAAATTCTGGTTAAATATATTTTCATTTTTGTATTTGAAGGGTGCCATTCTCACTGGTCCTCCGGGCACCGGGAAAACACTGCTAGCTAAAGCCACAGCCGGAGAAGCCAATGTCCCCTTCATCACCGTTAGTGGATCAGAATTCTTGGAGATGTTTGTTGGTGTGGGTCCAGCTAGAGTAAGTCTTCTGTCCTGATGGCGCCACTTCTCCCCCACCCCCATGGGAACTTTGGTAAAGATAGCCCTATTCCCTAGGTTATGAGTGACCCCTTAACCCCAACCAGGACTGTGGTCTGTAAATCGGAGTGACTTTTTGTTGTTGAAGTCTGAAGAGTTTTCTTTTAATATTCTGGATACTAACTCCTGATAAGATAAATAATTTACAAATATTTTCTCCCATTCTGTGGGTTATCTTTTTTACTTTCTTCATGGTGAAAGCACAAACATTTTTAATGAAGTTCATTTTCTCTAATTTTTTGTTGTTTATGTTTTTGGTGTCATATCTAAGAATTTATTGCCAAATCCAGAGTCATAAATATTTACTCCAAAGTTTTATCTCTTACATTTAATTGTGATTTTTTTCAAGTAAAGCAATCCATTTCAAGTTAATATGTTGTTAAATAAGGTTCAGTTTTAATCTTTTATGTGTGTAAGCACCATTTGTTAGAAAGAGTTCTATCTGCACTGAATGGCCTTGGCATCCTTGGTCGTAGATAAGATGTCCAAGTTTATTTCTGACTCTCAGCTCTATCCTTTTGATAGACTTTATGCTAGCACCATAATGTTGTGTTTACTGTGCTTTGTGGTAAGTTTTGAAGTCAGAAAGTATAAGTATAAATTTTAAAAGATGCGCTTAAATTTTTTCCTGTGTATTTCACCAGTTGGTTTTTTTTTTAAAGCATAGTAGAATGCATTGTACTATCACAGTTACCTATCTAAACACTAAGAGACAGTCAATCACAAAATGTTGTATTATCTGCTGGCAGTGTTTTTTCTTCCTCAATATAGTAATGGTGGGTTTCACCATTGATGGCATCATAGGTTCAGTGAATGATGGTAGATGGAGTAGATGGTTTCAGATGGGTTTTTTTTTTTTAGGGCAGATCAGTCTTAGAAAAAAATGGAAACATGGGCAAGCTGAATGTTTATAATGATAGAAAAAGGAATCTAATATGGATGAATGGGTAATTGAATAGAGATGAGCTGTGGGTGGTGAGAGTTGGGCCTTAATGGGATGGAGAACTAAGAAGTAGATGAAGAACTTGTTGGAGGTGCTTGAGTGGGCCTGACTGGTATGAGGGTGGTCAGAGTGGAGTGCTTGAATTTGTTGTAGACGGAAACTTGGCAGTGCTGACTGTGTTGGAATGGGGCAAAAGGTCATGGAAGAGATGAGTAAGCGGACTGCGAATCCTAGAACTAAGCAAACCTGGAACTGAGTAAGAAAATAGTGGGTGTGGGGAAGGATCAGGGAGCTGGAGGACTAGAGTGCTAGAAAGGTTAAGTGCTTGTCAGATGGCAGGAGCCCCAGTAAAAAGGGGAGGGAACTTCTAGCAGAATTACTTTGTCGGTTAGAATAGGATATGAAGCTGGCTTGGAGGGAAAGATAGAATTCCCTTATAGTTGGAAACTTTGCAGGACTGACCAAATTTCAATTTAGGCAAGGAGACGAAGTATTTAGGAAAGAGTATGAGGGGGAGAGGACTGTTGATCACAGATCTGGGGTTCATAGGAGAACATACAGGGTATGAATTATACTAGGAAATGAGTTCAGAGCAGTATAGGAATGCAAAATCAGAAATCTAGGCAAGTGAGAATTATGGGGATCTTGGACTTCTGGTAAGTGAAGTGAAAGGGGTGTGAGGCATAGTAATTATCTTTGACCATCTTAGAAGCATCAGGTAATAGGGTGAGACAATGAACTCCTTCAGCCCACCTAGAGTAGTGACATGATAAAATGTAGGTGCATTGAAACTGTAGGGATGGCATTGTTTTTCTCTCTAGGGTGATCATTGGGTGAACTCAGGTAGGTCACTGCCTTTGCTGTATGTGAAAGTGTGGCCTGGATCTGTTAATGTCTGCTTTGTTAATAACGCCCAGGCATGAATTTATTTATTTACTTTTAAAGATTTATTTATTTCTGCATACAAGAGCTGAGGTACAGGCCAGAGTCACGGGAGGTGAGAGGACTCACCAGAGACAGAGTGGGAAGCAGAACAGGCAGACTGAAACACACTGCTGAGGGGAGCAGCAGGCAAGGCAGGAGAGGTCTGCTGTGCCATGTGGGTCCCCTCCCTGGCCAGGGTTCAAATTCGCTCTGCTGTGCTGCAGATGCTTCACAGTGTGATGCTCAACCTGCTGTGCCACCAGGGAGGCCCGGCATGAATATATTTTTAAAAAATAATTATTTTCTTATATCATGGGTCATTTTTCTATAGTTATTGTTCCCCTTTTGTGTGACCCTCCTACTTATAATCTTTCTGAATACCACCCCCTTTCCCCCATGGCTCCCTCACCTGCTCTGATCACTCCCACTCATCCCCTGCTACAGTAATCAGCGGTCAGCCCATGGTCTTGTCTTTTTCCTGGAACCTTGACCTTTTCCTGGGCGGACCGCAGCAGACCAGGCTGCTGTAATCCCCGCGAGCAATTCTGAGGCAGGTAGTAACGCAGAGTCATTCAGGAACCTCTTGTAGGGCAGATATTGGAGTGGTTCTCCAGACTTTGACTTTGGAGCTCCTTGTGGGAGGGCTTTGCCCCTCCTTTTGGCCTCCCACTTCAAATTGGTGCAAGGCATTGATAATTCAGGCACCCCTCCTACAGGGCACAGAGTAATTTGAACTTTTAAACTAATTCGAAAATTTCTAGCTCTACTGTGTTATCTTTTCATAGAAAACTATGTAGTATTATTTTGTTGATCTAAAAAGGCAGATATTAGTGCTTATTACATATACATTAATTTATGAGATTATAGGAATAATATTTTCTTACCTTAAATCAGTTACCAACCAATTTACTCATCATTTGCCACTTGTTTGCTTCTTGTAACTCTTAAGATATGCACCATACAGTGTGTAACTAAAAAACATTGTCTTCCTATGGCATGAAAACTTGCCTTTTAATTTTTATTAGGAGGATAGGTAATACTTGCTTTCTATGTGACTTGCTGTTTATGTTTTTACTCAGGTCCGTGATTTATTTGCCCTTGCTCGGAAGAATGCTCCCTGCATTCTTTTCATTGATGAAATAGATGCTGTAGGAAGGAAGAGAGGAAGAGGCAACTTTGGGGGCCAGAGCGAACAGGAGAATACCCTCAATCAATTACTTGTGGAAATGGATGGTGAACACTCATGTCTTTTGTGTTTTTAACTAAACTGTCTAATTGTTTCATACATCTAAAATGAGAATTCTCATGCTGGTGTTTAGGGGGAAATAGTATTGTTTAAAATAAATATCCCTTTTAAAGGTTTTTTATCAGTACAGATAGTAGCAAAATGTTCTTTTCTATCTGTATTGGTGTTAAGATAGTGTTGAATGGGAGAAAAATTGGTAAAATGTTTCACAGAGGAATTATAGTCTTGTTCTTAAATCTGCTCATGATTTCTGAAGCATCAGGAAACCTAGGAGTAATGAAGAGTGAATTTGGAAGATTCTGAGTACCCTTTTACTAAGAGAATAGCATTTTTTCCCCCTACATTGATTAGCTTTTAATTTAAGAAAGCCAGTTCTTTGGCTGGCTCATGTACTGCCTGCTGTGAGATAGGTGGGTATTGTTAAGTTGTTATGTGCTCAGAAAGCACTGTGCCAAGGATTGTACAAATGATGTACCATTCTGAGCTGGGCATAATAATATCAAAACTAAAAGGTAGAATCCTCCTCTGTTCTCCATGTATAGAGCTCAGCATCTGAGCTCTTCGAGAACCAGAAGGCTTTGGCCTTGGCATTGATATTTGTCAAATGATCAATAAATTGAGCAAAGTTGAGTTTGAAGTAGAGGTCACAGGTGAGGATGCCTGTCTTCAAACATGCTGTGATCTGTTTTGTAGTTCAGGGAGTTTAGAAATGTTTTCAAATTTAGTTTTATTGATTTTTAAATCATTTAAAAAGTTGATAGTATAATCTAAATTTCTAGTTAAAAATCCTTGGTTGTCTTTAGAAAATTGATTCTTTTTTTTTTTTTAATATTTTATTTATGCATACAAGCACTGGGGTACAGGCCAGAGGTGTGGGGGGGTGAGAGGATTCACCACAGAGAGCAGGGAGCAGAACAGGCAGATCAATTGAGAAGCTGAGGGGAGCAGCGGGCACAGCAGGAGAGGTCTGCTGCGCCATGTGGGTCCCCCCCTGGCCGACAGCAGGGATCGAACTCGTGCTGCAGTGGCTGCGGTCTGCTTCATATTGCATTGCTTAACCCACTGCGCCACCAGGGAGGCCCTAGAAAATTGATTCTTAAAGCTTAAGTCTTTATACAGGCATGACTTGGTGATATTTTGGGCTCAGTTCCAGACCACTCTACTATGAAGTGAATATCACAATAAAGCAAGTCACATGAAATTTTTGGCTTCCTAGTGCGTATATAAAAGTTATGTTTATTCTGTATTGTAATCTGTTGGGTGCAGTAGCATTATTTGTAAAACACGGTTTCCTTACCTGAATTCAGTGTGACACGGAGGCACAATGTGAGCACATGCAGTGGGAAGATGGCACTGATAGAGTTGCTTGACATGGGTTTGCCACAAACCTTCACTTGTAAAAAACTCGTAATCTGCAAAACACAGTAAAGCAAAGTGATAAAATGAAGTATGCCTGCATGTGAATATGATCAGAAGGACAATGTGAATAGTAAGAAAATCATTTAGGTTTGTGACTTAAAAAGCACTAGATAATAAATTGAAAAAATATTTTTACAGTGACAGCGCTCATACATTTTTCACAGATACTCTTGCTTGCTGCCTCATGTCACTTAATAACGTTGCATCTTTGTTATTGTCTTTTCAGGTTTTAATACAACAACAAACGTAGTCATCTTGGCAGGCACCAATCGCCCAGATATCCTAGATCCTGCACTGTTGCGGCCAGGGCGCTTTGATAGGCAGATCTTTATTGGTGAGATGATTTTCACTGACTTCAGTTCAGTTCTCACAGGAGAGATGTAGTTGTTCATGGTCATTTTTCCCCTTAAAAATTATTTCTCCAGGACCACCAGACATAAAAGGAAGAGCCTCTATTTTCAAAGTTCACCTCAGACCACTAAAACTGGATAGTGCCCTGGAAAAGGAGAAACTAGCGAGAAAACTTGCATCCTTAACACCAGGGTTTTCAGGTGAGTGGAATATAATGTATTTTTTAAGTCTTTGGGTCAGTGACAGTTACTAGTTACCAGCTTATTTGTTCCCTCTCACTTTGTGGTTTCTTAGTTATATAGTTTCACCTTTTGTTGTGTGTGTAAAGATTTATTTATTTATGCTTACAAGAGCTGGGGTGTACAGGCCAGAAGTGGGGGGTGGGTGGGGTGAGAGGATTCACCAGAGACAGAGTGGGGAACAGAACAGGCACATCAGATAGACCAAAATACACTACTGAGGGGAGCAGCAGGCGTGGCAGGAGCGGTCTGCTGCGCCATGTGGGTCACCTACCCTGGCCTGGTCAGGGATGGAACTCGTGCTGCAGTGGCTGCGGTTTGCTTCATAGTGTGTTACTTAACCCACTGCGCCACCAGGGAGGCCTTATTTTTACCTTTTCTTATGGGGAATTTCAAACACAGACAGAAATTGAAATAGTGTGATTAAACCCCTCTGCTCTTTGTTCAGCATTATCTCAATTATATCCCAATTCTCTTCTCCCTGCTGCTGTATTATTTTGTGACAAATTCCTTGACAATGTACCAGTTTCTCTATAAATGTTATAAAATTATTTCTAAATTGAATTTTTTTTTTTTACTTATCTGCCTATTTTTACTTTTTTGTGTAGGCCAGAAGTTTTGGGGGGGAGTTGAGAGGATTCACCAGAGACAGAGTGGTGAGCAAAACAGGCAGATTTACTGAAATACACTGCTGAGGGGTGCAGTGGGCCAGCTGGGAGAGGTCTGCTGCGCCATATATGGGTTACCTCGCTGGCTGTGGCTTGAACACTGGCCGTAGTTGTGAAAACACTGAGACTTAACTCTTAGGCCACCAGGAGGCCCTATTCCTAAGTATTTTTTAAAAGCAACTCTATTCAGATAAAATTAAGGTATATTACAAAACTTGTGCAGCTATCGCTATAATTTTTAAATATTTTTATCATTCTAAAAGAATCTACTACCCGCCATTCCCTCCATTTTTAACCCTAAGTAACCTGTCCGTAATCTATTGTCTCTGTAGAGTTTTCTATTCTGGACATTTTATGTAAATGGAAAAATAAAACTTGTGGTCTTTTATTTATGTATTTTAATTATATATAAAATGTATATATAGTTCATATTTTTTTTAATGTTTACTCTCTTAAGTGTAGTTACCATAGAATTTCTACCACCAATTCGCCTGTGCACCATCACCATAGTCCTTTGTGCTTTTCCTGCCCTTGTTTTGATCCCAATCCTTCCTCTCCCCTGCAGAATGTCTCCTATTTGTAGTTTCTGTTTATTTTGTCTTGTGTTTTTTATTACTAGTATTTTTTTTCCTTGATTCCGTGTATGGGTCTCCTATATTCCTCCTATAAGTGAAGCCATCTGATATTTTTCTTTTTTCCTTCTGGCTTATTTCACTGGGTATAATCCCTTCTAACTCCATCCATGTTCCTGCAAATGGCATTGGTTCATTTTTTTTTTTTTTTGATTGCTGAATATCGTACTCCATTGTGTATGTATACCTAACTTGTGATCATATCTGACTTCTTTCACTTAGTATTATACTTTCAGAATTCATCCATACTGTAGCGTGTGTCAGAATTTATTCGTTTTTATGAATAAGTAATATCCTATTGTTTGGGTGTACCACATTTTTTTTATCCATTCCAGTTGATTTGGGGTTGTTTCCATTATTTTGCAGATGTGAATAATACTGTTATTAACATGTGCATGTGCAGCATCTTTGTGAACATGATTTTATTTCTTGTGGTTTTATACCTAGAATGGAATTACTGGGTCACTTTTGAGGAAGTGCCCTACTCTTTTCCAAAACAGCTGTACCATTTTACATTCCCGTCAGCAGTCTGTGAGGGTTCAGATTTTTCCATATCCTCACCAACACCTGTTATTGCCTGATATCTCATGATTTTGATTTGTATTTCTCTAATGACTAGCAGTTATAAATAAAAGATCCTTTTTTCTCATTCCATGTTTACCTCTTTTTTTTTTTTTAAAGATTTATTTATGCATACAAGCACTGAGGTACAGGCCAGAGGTGTGGGAGGTGAGAGGATCCACCAGAAACAGGGAACAGAACAGGCAGATTAACCGAAACACACTGCTGAGGAGAGCAGCAGGCGAGGCAGGAGAGGTCTGCCGCACCATGTGGGTCACCTTCCTGGTCCGAGGCAGGGATCAAACTTGTGCTGCAGTGGCTGCATCAGCTTCATAGTATGTTGCTTAACCCATTGCGCCACCAGGGAGGCCCCCATGTTTACCTCTTCTAAATGCAAAATGAAATGAAGAGAACATTTAAAAAGTATGAGAAGGTTATATATGATTCTATAGTCAGCAGAAGCTAGACACCTTAAATTTCCTAGGGTACCTAACTTTTTACTTCTTGCCTTTATTTTTTTTGTTTATTGAGCACTTGTATTGTACTGCAGCTAATTTGTGTTTCCATTTACTTTATCTGAAACATTTAAAGGATCTGTTGGGTTAAGACGCTCTTGGATAGCTTCACATGTTTAACTTGCGTTGTTTAACTGAATGAACTAGGTTACTTTAATGTTTGTGCTTTTCATTTCAGCATATCATCTAATGCCCATGTGAGTCCCTTTCTCAACAGATGGTGAAACTAAGTTTACTAATGGATATCTTAAAATACTGTCTGTTATATGAATTGTATTGTCTGTAAAGGTAAAAAGTAACCTATAGTTGCATACTACTAATACTTGTATCTCAGTTCAAAGGATTATTCCAGGCTGCTAATGAATCCTAGAGTAGCTGACGGTTAACATAAACCAAACTGGATTATATTTACGTAAAACCCTTATCAAATATGCTAAATTGACTATGAAATTGGTCATTTGTAATGGGTTTGAGTATATTTTCTAAATTGTTCTTTATGTTCATTTTGCAGGAGCTGATGTTGCTAATGTCTGTAATGAAGCTGCTTTGATTGCTGCAAGACACCTTTCGGATTCTATAAATCAAAAACACTTTGAACAAGCAATTGAACGAGTCATTGGTGGTAAGGCAACTGAACGTAACTCAGATTAAAAGGTGGATAAAGTGAATATGAGGCTATGGTTCTCTGTTCTGGCAAGACCTCAAAGCAGAGAACAGTTTGCTTAGTTCTAGGGTATCCCTGTCTACTGGGGCCCTACCCCCTTTTGCTGTCTGTGGACAGATCAGCGAGTAGGTGTTGGGTGAATCTGAGACAAGTAGTCCATACTCTCCCTCCCTCACACAGACAGCAAGAAGCAAGGTGTCTTCTCTTGAATTATACCAGTCTAGTTTTTTGTAAACACTCATAATTTTCCTGTTTTTAAAAACTTCATTACAGGGGTTAAATATACTTGAAATAGTGATGAATGAAACTTGTTACCTATTTAACCAGAAAGTGCTCACTCCACCAGCACAGCAGAGGACACATGATATGTTTTCCTTGCTGTCTAGTAAATCAAGCTTACTAGCAATCCAAGAATTTATGCATTCAAAGAAGGAAAAATGATCTATCAGGGCTTCAGAGAAGAGATAGTTTTAAACTGGGATTGGTAGAAAGAGGAAATAAAACATAGTATGAAAGTGACATGAACAGAAAGTGGTTTAGAGTTCACTGTTTCAGGGAGGAAAGTAAACTCTCGTACCCAAATTCCTGTGGGAAATGAGGCAGAAAGTTAAATTAAGTCTTAAATTTTAGAAAATCCTGAATGTTGAGCTTCAGGGCTTTTAATTTTTTAATTAATTTTTTACTAATTAATTAAACTTTTATTCTTACATCATTGTAGTCTCTGTAGTTTTCCTGTCACCATATCACATGTAAACCATTACCATATTCCCTTGTGTCCATCCTCTCTTGTTTTTCCCCCCTCCTCCTTTGCTGTATGCCTCAGTTCTATGATTAGCTGCTAGTTTTGACTTTCTCTTTACCCTTTGTTTGGATTCTCTGTTTTCCACTTACAAGTGAGACCATCTGTAGTTTTTCTTTTTCCTTCTGAGTAATTTTGCGTAGCATAATCTTTAAGGCTCTTTAGAGGGGCCTCCCAGGTGGCGCAGCGGGTTAAGCAATGCACTATGAAGCAAACCGCAACCAGTGCAGCACGAGTTTGATCCCTGCATCCGACCAGGGAGGGGACCCACATGGCGTAGCAAACCTCTCCTGCCTCGCCCGCTGCTGCCCTCGGCAGTGTGTTTTGGTCAGTCTGCCTGTTCTGCTCCCCACTCTGTCTGGTGAATCCTCTCACCTCCCTTGACTCTGGCCTGTACCCCAGCTCTCGCATGCATAAATAAATCAATCTTTTAAAAAAAAAAAAAAGGCTCTTTAGAGGTTTGCTAGTAGTCAGTATTGAACTAATGTGGGTCTTTTCCTGAGCCATTTAGTAAAATGATAATCAGTGATATTTTAGGAAAATGAATCTGCCTTTGGAGGCAAGACTCTTACAGTCATTAATGTGTGTGAGATAGCAGATGTTAGCAGAGGTAGTCTCAGTGGCCATAGGCAACGAAAAGCAACCTCATAGGCCATGGGAAGGTCATGCTCTAAGAGTTACTCCTGCTTCCGAGACGGGCAGGTTACACACAAGGACTCTGCGGCACTATGGTGGTATGCAGGCGGGGATCCCAGGTAGAGGAAAAGGTGCCCACCAGTAAATGTTGCCAGATACCCACATTCAGTGGCAGAGGAGAGAAAAATGAGTCAGCAGAATCATCAAAGCTTGTGTCACAGGCTGAAAGGTGCATTAGTGAATAAGACAAAGAAGCAGTGCTATTAAAGAAACCTAGGAGATTGGATAAGATGGGAGATGGGCAAGGATGTGGGCACCTTAAGGAGAAGGGTGATTGGATTTGGCAAGGAGGCGCATTTCCCAGTAACTTTTGACAATGGCCGTTTCAGTTGGTTGGAGAGTACCAAGCCACATTCATGGAGAATTCAGTGAAGATCTAGAGCTAGTATAATAAAGTGCTTAACCCCAGGGTTAGGTTTAATAAGTAACTAAATATTGAATGAAGTAATAGGCCAATAGTCCAGAAATTTATTATGAAAAGAAAATCTAAGATGATAGAATTAAAATAATTCACTGTAGAGATAGGTGAAAACTGCTTGTTTTGTGGTACCTTTTTAGGTCAAAGGGAATCTCAGTATGTTATAGAAAAGAGTATGAAGAACAAGGTGACATGGAGAGTAGGGACGTGCACTTAACTATTTACACCTCAGCTGTTGCAAACCAGTCACAAGCAATTTTTTTGTAATAGAATAGCATCCTGAGAAAAACAAAAATTCCTTTGAATTTTAGGGTTCTTTTCAGGCAAGCAAGAACTGCTTATGTATGGAAAAAGAGGGCTTGTTAACTCAGTTCTGTAATTTCCCACCCATGTAGTGCTGTTAAACTTGTCTTGGATTATGTCTTTTGTTTAATTTTTAGTTCTCCAAACTCCTTAATATATTATCAATTGAGAAATTACCTCAAGTGGGTTACCTTGAACACAACAGCACTACTGTAATAATGGTATGATTTCTTTGTACAAACTATGTGGTTATTTTCTACAGTACAAAGATACAAACAAGGTCCAGTGTCTACCTGTATACATAACAGGGAAGACTCTTGGTTAGATTCAGGGTCCTTAAGCTCTGTGTTAGTAATCCCACCACAGGATTTCCTGGGGTTTATCTTTTCTAGTCTAACCGCTGCCGCTTTGGCTGGCTCTTGGATCCTCGTGAGCTTTTTGGTTAATGTACAGTGTACTGCAGCATTAGCTTCATTGACTCTAGGTATTCCCAGATCCTATTAACTATCTGAGTACTTCCTGTGATTATCACCTGCCTTTCATCAGGGAAGAGATAGCAGACAATCTCTTATGGCCTGCATCTTTGTTTACCCAGTGCTGGACAACTCCAAATACCTAGGCTAAACAGTGTTCTTTTCTAAACAGAGTTCTTCCCAGATTTATTTTCTATAAATTTTATGTTTTAATTGATCTAGGTATTTCATTTTCTTTGACTCTTCTATTTCTCAAAACAAGATATGGGATTGAAAGAATAGGAGAACTAAGAGAAAAATGGGCCTGGGGTAGCTGTAGTTGAATGGTTTTTTTTTTTTGTTGTTGTAATTTGGTATATTTTTAAGCTAATCCTTTGCTTTTATTCTGATCATGATTGGGGATTGTTACAGGTTGCTTAGAGTCTAAATCACATCCATAGTGTTGTATTAACTATATTATTCAGTGTTGGAGTCACTAAAGCAGTGGCTTTTTTTTTGTATTATTTTGTCAGGCTTAGAGAAAAAAACCCAGGTTCTCCAGCCTGAGGAAAAGAAGACTGTGGCATACCATGAAGCAGGTCATGCAGTTGCTGGCTGGTACCTGGAACATGCAGACCCACTCTTAAAGGTAAGGCAGCTTGTGTTAAACAATAGGCGAGCCAACTTAATCATGTCAGTAACTGAGAAGACTGCACTCCCATGAAGGATAAATATTTAAAGAAATTTGCCAGACATATCTGGAAATGATGGTGGGAGCAAAAAGTGCCCAGATGCAGACCAAATTAGAAAAAGAGTTTACTCTCAAAAAGCAATTGCAGAGGAATAGAATTGGGAGTTTGTAGCTTTCTTATCCAAGAATTTTCTCTAACCTCCAAGGCTGCAGTGGTAGAAACACTGAACTTTCATCTTGAGGAAGCAGAGGAGTGAGTTTAGTATTTGAAGACTATTGGAAAAGTAATCACACTACAGTCTTCATTACTGCATTCCCAAATGTTCGATCATCTTGTCAATTATCAACCTAAAAGTTTGCTATAACTGTGACAGAGATTATACTGATCAACTTGGGAACAAACGACATCATAACATTGCAAGATAACGGTATATCTCTATTTTTATTTAGGTGTTGTTCAATTTAATGTACAGGTCCTACACATATTTTGATAAAGTTTGGTATACATAGGAAGACCCCAGAAAGTCTGGCAAAAAGGAAGCAGAGACCAAAGAGAACAAGGTGCACCAAGTGCGTGTTCAAATTTTGGTTCCCCCCTGCAACCATGTACCTTTCTCAAAACAGTATAGCACAGGTAACAGGATAATATTGACCAGCTGTCGATGTTAAGGAACAGCTAGAAATTGAGGGGAATCCCCTGAAGCAAGGCAACCACAGAGAAAACTTGAATGTGTATGGGAGACATCATAAGTAATCTATAAAAAAGGACAATAAACCAAAAAGTAGCGTTAGCAAGGTTGCAGAATTCAAGGTCAATTTACAAAGACCTTGTAAGATAGTTGTGTATTAGCAATGAACATAGAAAGTGAACTTTTAAAAATTCAGTTTCATTTGCAACATCCAGATGCATGAAATACAGAGACATTTATCAAAATATGTGTAGGACCTGTACATTAAATTGAACAACACCTAAATAAAAATAGAGATATACCGTTATCTTGCAATGTTATGATGTCGTTTGTTCCCAAGTTGATCAGTATAATCTCTGTCACAGTTATAGCAAACTTTTAGGTTGATTATTGACAAGATGATCGAACATTTGGGAATGCAGTAATGAAGACTGTAGTGTGGTGAAAGGACTGATACATAGATCAGTAGATGAAAGAGTCCAGAAATAGACCTTCCCACTGATTGGTTAATGATTGTCAATGGATGTAGCAGAGCAAATAAAGGATTGTTACCAATAAATGATTTTGTCAACACTGTTCATATGAAAAAAGAAAGTAAACATTAACTGTTACATCAAGTGCAAAAAATCAGTTTGAAAATAGGTTATAAAAATGAATATCATAAAATTTCTACAAGAAGTAGCCTTTCTAGGTCAAATTTTCTTAGGACACAAAAAACATGAACCATAGAAAAAAAATCAGTAAGTTAGATTTTATCAAAGTTAAAATGTTTTTATATTTGAATAAATATAAAGTTGCACTATTAATAAAAGGCGAGCCATACACTCTGAAGATACGTATAATATGTATATAAGTAAAAGGACTTGTATCTAGAATATATAAAGAACTTTTAAAATTTAATAGCTAACAGGCAACGCAGTAAAACAGTGGACAGTTTGAGCATAGACTCCTAAAAGGTATGTGAATGGACATTAAGTAGGTTCAGACACTGAATGTCATTATTCATCATGGAACTTCAAATTTAGCCATATTGAAATGCCCCCTCTTTCCCACTAGAATGATTAAAATCAGTCAATGATTGGTGTTAGTAATATATGAGTACTAATAATATGAAATATTGGAAAACTCATACATTACTGATGGAAATGTAGAGGGAAAACAGTGTGGCACTTTCTCATATAGGTAAAAAAAATGCTTCCCTACAACCAGTCTCGGCTTCTGTATACTTATTGGAGAAATGAGAACATGTTTACACAAAGACTTACTGCTTTATAAAGTGTCAATAAAATGAAAGCAACCCTAGAGTGAAACTGATACTTTGTATGTTGTGTAATAGAATACTATACACAGCAGTAAAATGAGCTGCTAATGCCCACAGCCATGGGGGGTGAACCTCAGAAACAGGAACACTAATGTACATACTGTGTGATTCCACTTATATCCAATTCTAAAAATTCTTATCCACATGAACTGAAAGCTTATCTGTGGTTGCTTGGCGTGGAAATGGAAAGAGAGACTGACTACAAAGGGCTATGAGGGAACATTTTAGTTTTCTCTGTGGGAGGCTATGTTTGTCAAAACTCTGTACATTTAAAATAGGTGAACTGTGTATCAATCATCCTTTGATAAAATTGATTTTTTGAATTTTAAAGAAATTTACAGCTAAAAAAGACTAGAAAAGAAAATGACATGGCCCTGTCTGACAGTTCAGATGGAGCCTGCACTGTGTTCAGGTTGTCAGGAGGTGTGATGGCTCACTAGCAGTCTTTTAGTCAAGACTGGACAATTTCAGTTGCACTTTATAAAGAGACTAATACTTTTAGAATTATAAGGTAAGATTATTTTAAGAAAATGTAGCCCTCCTGAAAAGTCACTTCTGCAAGATTTAAAATTTAGCCAAGACTAATGGATTGCCCATAATTGCTTTATTTTATTTAATTATATTTGACATCATTTGTATTCCCCTGCTCTTATTTTTATCAGTGAGTTTATCTGTATATAGACATGATAAGTATATTTAGCATTTTGTGTGTTTCCTACTCACCAGGTCTCCATCATCCCAAGAGGCAAAGGACTAGGTTATGCTCAGTATTTACCCAAAGAACAATACCTGTACACCAAAGAGCAGCTTTTGGACAGGATGTGTATGACTCTAGGTGGTCGGGTATCAGAAGAAATCTTCTTTGGAAGGATTACAACTGGCGCTCAAGATGACTTACGAAAAGTAACTCAGAGTGCATATGCCCAGGTAAGTATAAGGAATGAAGTGGTTCTTCCTAGTTTCTTGCAATATTTGAATGAGAAATGGACATTCATAAATGACATTAAAACATGTGTTTGGCTTGATCTTTTTAGCCAAGGATTATTTTCATAAATCCATTTTAAAACAATCAAAACTTAGGAAAAGAAACTTTACAAAAAGTTTACTACAAAGTATAGTATTTAAAGTTTACTTCCTAGAGCATGTATGTAGAGTTTACGGTTCACTTGTCAGCCTGTGTGATCCCACATGAAAGACTGGACTCCCAGCAAAGAGCCCAGCTCTTTGACGCTCTCTCCTGCTGGGAGCAGCCACTCTTCTGACTTTCGTTATCATCATAACCTTGGTGTGTATATCCCCAAATATTGTGGTTTCACTGTCTTCGAACCTGGTAGAAGTGACTCTGGGAATTCTTGTTACTAGTGCGTCTACTCATCTTTGCTGGTCCTCTGTCACTTCCTCAGATTCTTTTCATGACACTTTCAGGAGTACAGGTTTTTACCTCTTCACATGCGTGTTACCATAGCACATCCACCAGCGAACTCCCAGTAACCTTCCCCTCCATCTTTTGTTCCCTCCCCCTCGCTCCTCTTCCTAACCTCAATTCTGCAGAGTTGGTTTTGGTTTGGTCTTGTCTCTTCCTTTGCTTTGTTTGTTAATATTCCATATACACTGAAATTTCCAGTATTTGTCTTTCTCCTTCTGGCTTATTTTGTTTAGCATAATCATCCCCTTCATTCCATCTAGGTCATACCAAATGTCAAGATTCCATCTTTTTTTTTTTAAATCACTGAGTAGTATTTCATTGATATGTATACCACATCTTTATTCATTCATGGTCATTTTGTTGTTTCTGTTCCTTGGCTATTATAAATAGTGTTGCACTGGACTTAGGAGTGCATGTATTCCTTGGAATTGTGTTTTTATATTCTTTAGATAGATTCCTAGAAATGGCATTGTTGAGTCATGTGGTCCATCTGTTTTTAATATTTTGAGAAACCTTCATACTGTTTTCCATAGAGGCTGGATCAGTTTGAATTCCCACCAGATGTTAGGTTTGGTTTTAGTTTTCATTTCCTTGGTCATAAGTAATGATGAGCACTTTTTCACATGCCTGTTGGCCATTTGTGTGTCGTCTTTGGAGAAGTGTCTATACAAATTTGTTCTTTTTTTTTTTTAAATATGTATTTATTCATGTAAGAATTGGGGTACAGGCAAGAGGTGCAGGGGGTAAGAGGATTTACCAGAGACAGAGTGAGGAACAGAACAAGCAGATTGACTGAAGTACACCGCTGAGGGGAGCAGCGGGCAAAACAGGAGAGGTGTGCTGTGCTATGTGGATCAGCTCCCTGGCTGGGGATCGAACTCATGCTGTAATGGCTTCAGATAGTTTCATGGTGCTGCAACTTAATAAACCTTTATGCCACCAGGGATTCCCCAGATTTGTTCATTTTTTGATTGGGCTATCTTTTTTTTTTTTAAGATTTATTTATTTATACATACAAGAGCTGGGGTATAAGCCAGAGTCGCAGGAGGTGAGAGGATTCACCAGAGACAGAGTGGGGAGCAGAACAGGCAAATCGACCGAAATACACTGCTGAGGGGAGCAGCGGGCAAGGCAAGAGAGGTCTGCTGCGCCATGTTCCCCTCGCTGGCTGGGGATCGAACTGGTGCTGCTGTGCTGTGGATGCTTCACGGTGCAGTGCTCAACCTGCTGTGCCACCAGGGAGGCCCCTGGGCTGCTATGTTCTTACTGAGTTGTATGAATTGTTTATAAATTTTGGGTATTAACCCCTTGTCAGACATATGTGCAAATACTTTCTCCCATTCAGTGGAATCTTTTAATGATGGTTTCTTTTTATTTTGCATAACTACTCATTTGATGTAGTCCCATTTGTTTATTTTTGCTTTCCCTTGCCAGTGAAGTTGAGTCCCCAAAGGTGTCACTGGTGCCAGTATTAGTGTGTTGCTTAGGTTTTCTCCTGTGTATTTTATGATTTGAAGTCTTACATTAATGTGTTTAATTCAGTTTGAATTACATTTTGTGAGTAGTGTGAGATAGTGATCTAGTTTCTTTTTTTTGCACGTGGCTGTTCAATTTTCCCAGCACCATTTGTTGACGAGACTTTCTCCATTGTGTGCTCTTGGCAGCTTTCTTAAAAATTAACTGTTCTTGGGCCTCTCTAGTGGTGCAGCGGGTTAAGCAACGCACTATGAAACAAACCACAGCCTCTGCAGCACAAGTTCGATCCCTGCTGCTGGCCAGGGAGGGGACTCACATGGTACAGCAGACCTCTCCTGCATTGCCCACTGCTCCCCTCAGCAGTGTGTTTCAGTCAATCTGCCTGCTCTGCTCCCCACTCTGTCTGGTGAATCCTCTCACCTCCCTAGACTCTGGCCTGTATCCCAGCTCTTGTATGTATAAATAAATAAATCTTTAAAAAAAAAAAAACTGTTCTTGGGGGACTATTTGTTGTGGTTGATTGCTCTTGTGTTCTTTCTAGTTTAATCATTTTTAAAAATAAATTTTCACTTAATATCTTTTTCTTACGTTCTAGCTCCTCATTCAAGTTTTTCTGATTCTGATGAAACTTGTTTCTCTCTCTGGAGGGAGAGAAGATTAGGACAGATTTTCTAGTTCTGTGGTTTTATAGTTCCCATTCCTGTTTTCACAAGTCTTAAAAGTATGTGACTTTGTACTTTCTGAGCACTTGTGCCCCGCACTTCTATCTGAGCCTTCTCTTTTCTAATCAGTTTGCATTTTACTTATGAAGTTTCTTCTTTGGTAAGTTTTGGGGACTTGTGAGTCCAGACTAGGCTAGCCCCTTTACCAAACCCCTTGTGGATTTAGGGATCAGGAAATGCAAGTTCCCTTCTGAGTTCCATTCTCAGGTCGGCACACCACTCTTTCCAGGAAGTGCCTCTTGGCGTTTTAGGGTTCTTGTTTTCTCAGGTCCAGCAGACAAATCCTGCTTCTCTTTTACTTATTCATGTACAGAGTATAATAATATGCAGGTCTTGGCCTATTGAAATTTGTCACCCAATCTTTTAGAGGTTTGTCATCTTCTGGTCTTGTGTTCCTAGTTGAAGCGTTTAAAATGCTCTCAATTTCTCCCTACATCCCTGTTCACTTAGTCAAATAAGGCCACTATGTAGATTTGGAAGTCGTAGTACAGTGAAATGTGGGCATAATGTCATTGGAAATACTTATTACCATTTTATAAAAGCATGTTGGTCTGTCAGCAGAAATGGACATCCATGACTAATCATGTCTTCCTTCTCAGATTGTTCAGTTTGGCATGAATGAAAAGGTTGGACAAATCTCCTTTGACCTCCCTCGTCAGGGAGACATGGTGTTAGAGAAACCTTACAGTGAAGCCACTGCAAGACTGATTGATGATGAAGTACGGATACTTATTAACGAAGCATATAAAAGAACAGTAGCTCTTCTCACAGAAAAGAAAGCTGATGTGGAGAAGGTAGGTACCATTTGTACAAGTAATCCTCTGCACAGTTTTGTAAAAAGATGGAGTCATTGGTATGGTAATTTCTAGACAATCAGCATTTCCTTTATCTGACTAACTCTTGGGTTCTTTCATTCATTCTGTTATATTTCTGTGTCTGCTCTGTCTCTGTAAGGTGGTAGGAAAGTGGTGTTGAGAAAGCACTATGTGATCCTGGCACTGAGGCTCTTCGAAATATTAAAGGATTAAAACAGTATTAAAGAAGTCCACTAGTAACTACAAAATAAACAATTGACTCAGCATACTTCCCACCAAATATTTTACCAGTTCTAAATAATGAGCATGAGGGACTGGTTGGCTCTTGCCACTGTTTTTTACCTCCAGAATAAACATATAGTGAAAGATGAAAACACAAAAGGACTTAGTTAAACTAGATAAATAGGAATTGGCACATAAAAACTATGCTTGGATTATGAACTTCCATTGATAAACATTTGCTAGCATCAAAAATGAAGTCTTTAATGAATTTAGTGGATTTTGTGTACCCAGTAACTTGATTTTTCAGAAATCATATCACCAAAATGGAGTTTTTGTTATTTCATAAACAAAAAAGAAATGAATAATATTTTTTAAAAAGGGGTAGATGCAGTTTATAAAAGTGTATTTGTTTAACGGGAATCCAAGAAGGAGATGAATAAGAGAAACCCTTGTTTGTTGGTAGGAGTGTTGAAGTAGAAATGATTAAAAGTTTAACTATTAAGAGAGTTTGGCAGTGGTATGCCAGCTCCAGTGGATGGAAGAAACTATAACAACGAGCAGCTCAGAGACTGTTGGAGACATGTTTTAACTTTCCTGAGAGGTTGCTGGTGGTGGCAGCAAAAATAGGAAGGTGGAACTAAGAAGACAAAAATGGAGCTAAGGAACCAAGATGTGTTGATTAAATATAGAGAAGGGAAGGAAACTCTCAAGGTGACTCAAAGATGCCCCCTAGTGGCATGCACAGCTGGGTACAGAGAGCGGCTCAGCCATACCTAAGAGGACATAAACAGCAGGCAGTTGCAAATGGTATTTGGATCGGAGGTCCAAGTCAGATAAGGGGTTTGTTGGTGATCTGCTTGTGGCCAGTTGTTGATAAGAAGGAAATTGCAGTAAAAGACATCAGAGAGCATAGTAGTTCACTCAAGATGACCAGTGCTGGGAGCAAAGGTGTGTAGTGAGTCTACATCACAGATACCAGATACCAGAGGGGCTGAAGTAATTCACCAGCTACCTACCCTTCCTGGTGTACAATAGTAATGAGAAGTCTTTGTGAGAGGAAAACTGGTTTAAAAGGAGAAGGATCTTGAAGCGCTGTAGAGTTCTAAAGTACTACAGAAAATTGAATCCGTTAAGAATATTGAGCCACCAGAAATTAGGGAGCTATCAAGGGGAGAGGTAGCAGGAACCTTGGCTGCTGAGACACATGCCTTCTCGACCCTTGGCCTTGTCTAATGGAATGTAACATTGGGCAGGTTGATCTCTAAGGGCCAAGACTTAGGAGAACAGGGTAACCAGCTGTCACTCACCCAATAGCTTATGTGTTCATAAGAGATGCAGTAACCTCTTTAAAACACCCTACAGTCTCATGAGGTAGCTAGATGATTGCCCTTACTTTACAGAAGAAACGAGTATGTAGTATGTAGAGAGGTAAGTTACTTTGCTTAAGGTCATGCAGTTGTTAAGTGGCAGGACCAGGGTTGGGACTCACATGTCCTGTCTATGGAGCGCTTGCATCAACCTGTAAGAATTGAAAGGTGTCAGCCTTGCTCTCCAAATTGAGATATGCTGAGTGTAAAATGCACGCTGGGTATCGAAGTATGAAAAACAGAATGTAAAAATACCGAGTACTGTAATCACTACATGTTGAAATGGTGATAACTTTTGACACATTGAGTTGAATAAAATAGATTTTTGAAATTTAAAATAGTCACCCACAACTGTTTTAATAGACAAATTGAGAACTAAAGATGGTCACAGAAGAAATCCTTTTATTTCTCTAGCTCTTATATGTAAACAATATATTAGAGAATCAGAGTGTTTTAGCTTTCTGGTTATGTTTAAAGAACCTTTTATCTCAAATATATAGACAAAAATATATGTGGATAAAATGATACAGTATCTGGGGTTTTTTTCCCCATAGTAATCTGAGGAGCAGGTGAAATACAAATGGCTCTAAGTTAGTACTTGATACTGGTTACATGGGGTGTAGTTATTCATGGTTTCAACTTTGTACATACTTGAAATATTCCACAGTAAAGTTTTTAAGAATTGCAAAGACACAGGAAAATTATTATTTGATATCTTTATAAATACAGCAGTTAATGTAAGCTAACACATATTTAATTTGTAAGTAGGAAGTTACCTCAGGAACTAAACCTGGTTTATGAGATGAGTTAGCATTTTAAACCACTTGTTTTCCTCGTAGAGTTCTCATGATCTAACCATAACTGCTCTTTCCTGCCCCTGTCCTATCACTTTCCTTCATAGAGTTTGTCAGATGTTCCTGTTTTTGTCACCTGTTAAGATATATATGTCAAATTTGTGGTTTGAACATACAAATGAACAGAACTTCACAATAGGTATTTTCAGATTAGCTTTATTGGCTTCATTTTGTATCTCTGCCCTTGCTTAATTTTTTTAAAAACTAACTTAAAATTTCCTGTTCTTCCAGCCTTCCTCCAATTCTTCCTCCCCCATAACTTTTATTACTTTATATATATATATCTTTCCAGAATTTCTTTCTGTATATGTGAGTAAAGACATTTTCCCCTTATTTTTAAAAGCAAGTGCGTCTTGCTTTTCTCACTGAGTCAGTCTCTCTTAAAGAGAGCAGAGAAATTCCTAATTACAGGCTTCTAATTGTTCACGGTATGCATGAACCACATGGTAGTCACTCCCTTACTGATGGGTATTTGTTTTTCCAACATTTTGCACCTCCTCCTTGAAAACCGTTACCTTTTTGGGGGCTCCCCTGGTGGTGCAAGGGGTTAAGTCGCAGCACTGTGAAGCTGAAGTGTCGGCAGCAGTAGCACGAGTTCCATCCCTGGCCAGGGAGCTGACCCACATGGCTCAGCAGACCTCTCCCATCTGGCCCGCTGCTCCCCTCAGGAGTACATTTTAGTGTATTTCTGCCTGTTCTGCTCCCCACCCTGCGCAGGCTCTGGTGAATCCTCTCATCCCCCAGCACCTCTGGCCTGTGTCCTAGTTCTTCTATGCATAAATAAATAAATCTTAAATAAAAAAATAAAACTAGAATATGCATTTTTAAAAAAGAAAACCTTTTTTGGTATTCTTAAATGCTTTTTTTGAAATGGAATTTACATAAATAAAAACATTAGCAGCTTTGAGTAGACTTTACTGAGTAATTTTATCTAATGGGAATTGTGCCTGTTTCAGGTTGCTCTTCTATTATTAGAAAAAGAAGTATTAGATAAGAATGATATGGTTGAACTTTTGGGCCCGAGACCGTTTGCAGAGAAATCTACCTATGAAGAATTTGTGGAAGGAACTGGCAGCTTGGATGAGGACACTTCACTTCCGGAGGGCCTTAAGGACTGGAACAAAGAGAGGGAGAAAGAGAAAGAGGAGACCCCAGAAGAGAAAATTGCCAACCAAATCCGAGGAGGGAGGCCATTTTAGTTTTTCATATTGTGATTTCAGTTTGTATGTTTTTTCAACTCTGCTTTTCTCAGCGGATTGAAAACTTCACCATGTTGGTCATGACCAGCTGCTGGTCTGAATGAAGGGTAGGAAGAGGAGTACTAACTAACTCCCACCCTCAGAAGTCACAGTAGGGATAGATGGCAAGGTGACTTTCCAAAGGCCTCTGGGAGAGCATACCCCGGGCCCCGTTGGGCTCCGGGACAGTGGTGGGCACTCAGGCACTGTTCCTGCTCCACGTAGGTGAAGCCAGCTAGTGTGTGTGTCGGGAGTAGAGCACCCAAAGGCTTACCAATGAGGAAGAGGTGTCACTTCCTCTTCCATCACCCACTCTTCATTCCTATTTCCCTCCAGAACTTTCCTCTGTGGAAGGACTATGAAATTAAATTGGAGTCTTGATAAGAATATTTTAAAGATTGAATCCAAATCACATGTTGCTGTTTAAATGGAATGGTTTTCTACAAAGAGCTGTAACATATTTAAAAATACGAATGTATTATGTAAATATGGCTTCTTTACATCATAAATAAAGTGTAAACACTGTACTTTTTTCCTCTGAACACACAAAGGGTCACGTTATTTTGGAATACTTTCAAAAACACAGTGAAAAGCAATTACGTGTTTTTACTGTTTAGAGAGGAATCCTTTAAAAATCTTACCCTTGCTGTTACTCATCAGTCCCCGTGAAGGGCTTAGTAACTTCTAGATTTGCAAGTCCTAGAGTGATGAACTCTGGCTGTAGGTATGTTGATACCTAGTCAGTCTGTGCAATAATGACAGCATTTTGTGTCCTCATGAGGCCATTGGTAAACACTTTGGCCAACACTGTGACTGTCACCGTAGTGGCCAGGCAGGCTGTTTCAAACCGTCTCCTGGATTCTGAAAGGAAGCGGGCAGTGGTACTAAACTGTCATCTTCCATGATATCACAGATGTGGTCTGAACTATTGACTGTTACAGGAATACCCTGTGATCTGCAGTTTCAGTTATTCCTAGTCAGGCCAAAGTACTACACGCAATAAGCTATTTTGACAAAAAGCAAGTCACATAACTGCTTTTTAAGTTGTTCACGCTGTCCCTAATTTATGAATCAAACTTTATCATGAGTGTATGGGAAGAACATAGTAAATACAGGGTTCAGTCCTTTCCTGGTTTCAGGCATCCCCTTGTGGGTCTTGGACTCTGTCACCAGAGGATAAGCACGGCTGCCGTGAGGAGGGAGTTCCAGAGTGTGTGGTTCCAGCAAAGCTTAGTGTGCCGTGTGGCAAACTTACATCAGAATTCTTAACCAAAAGATGGCATGAAGGTGTGCTGAGTCTTCTGTAGATGCCACAATTTGGACTTGGAGGTACCAGATGTTTCTGCACTTCCAAGTTTTTATTTTAGTAAAAAAAAAGTACATTTAATTAGTTTTTTAGCAATGTCAGTTTGCCTTGCAGTGTTCTTGACATAAACACGTGGAACAATAACTTCTTAAGACAGAATTGAGTGGCAGCACTGGAACCCAGGAACGCCATCTGGAGGCTCCTCCGAGCAACCTAGAGACCCTAAACGCTCCCTGCCTCCCACAGAAGCAGCTTTTCCAGCTCTGCACTCCAGGTGCCGCCTCACCTCTACAGTCGTGCTTTGTAGCTTCTCCTGGCGAGGGGAGAATAACATTCACTGCTTCCTTTCCACGTGGGGCAATGTGGGCAGCAGGGCTGTTTCCAGGCTGCCCAGGGCGCTGTCCTCCACAGCAACATATAGTGAGCAGCCCTGTGCTTCTCACTCGCTGCAAGGGGAGCTGCTGAGGGGCAGGCGTCAGCTGTGAGGCCTCTGGGTAGACTAACGTGGGCTCTGCCAAATGAATCACATTTGATTCAAAGTGAAAGCTTTGCATGAGACTTGCTCAGGTGGTAAACCACATCAACCCTGCAGTTCTCACTGGGCTGCACTCGGGCTCTAGACAGCAGACTGGCGTGGCCTGGGGTAGCTGCTAGCCTTCAGCAGGCGTCCCCGTACAGGGAGAATCGTCACCCTGCATACGTAGGCTAGTGAGCCAGCCCCCTCGTCGCAGCCTGAGTGGAGCCTGACCCATGGCGGGTGTTTGATACCTTTTCTTCTAAGGTTAAATATAGAGAGTAAAATAATTACTTTCACTGCTGTCTTACAAAATATCTGCAAAAAAGAGATCTGTTTTCATCTCCTGCTGCTGTGATTAGTGATTTTTTTCTGTTGGTCCAAGCGGGGTAAGGACAAAACAAACACTGAAACGCGGTGACCAAGAAAGCCATGACATCACGGCAGTTGGGTGGCTGCGTCTTCGACTGCTCAGCAGTGGCTAAAGGACCCAGGTCTGTGGGGTACTGGGTCGTCCTGACAGCAATGTGAGTCCCTACCTGGGGGAGGGTGGGGCGGAGGAGAGGATCCAGCACTAGATGCTTCATCCTGGACGGGGCATGCTACTGCTCCCCTTTTGACTAAAGTGGAGTCACATGTTCAGAGATAACTTGAGGGCAGGAAAAACTAAACCAGAAATGCTGGTGGAGTAACACCTGCCAACTGCCAGTAAAACTAGTCTGGTCGTGTCCTGTGGCATTTGACTTTGAGACCCCATAGAGGGGCCTCCCTGGTGGTGCAAGGGGCTAAGTCGCAGCAGTATGAGGCCCCTACAGCAGGAGTTCCAACCTCTGCCAGGGAGCTGACTGACTCACATGGCACAGTAGTCCTCTCCTGCCTCACCCGCTGCTCCCTCCGTTCTGCTCCCCAATGTCTCTGGTGGATCCTCTTAACCTCCCACACCTCTAGCCTGTACCCCAGTTCTTGTATGCATAAATAAATCTTTTTTTCAGGGCCTCCCTGGTGGCGCAGCGGGTTGAGCGCCGCACTGTGAAGCATCCGCAGCACAGCAGCACTAGTTCAATCCCCGGCCAGGGAGGGGACCCATATGGCGCAGCAGACCTCTCCTGCCTTTCCGCTGCTCCCCTCAGCAGTGTGTTTCAGTCAGTCTGCCTGTTCTGCTCCCCACTCTGTCTCTGGTGAATCCTCTCACCTGTGACTGACTGTATCCCAGCTCTTATATGCATAAATAAATAAAAATTTTTAAAAAATCTTTTTTTCAAAAAAAGTTGTGACTAGTTACAGAAACCATAAAGCTGTGATTTGTTACGCTAAAGGGCCCTGCCTTCCCTGCTGGATTGGCCACTGCTGTGGGGCCCAAATCTGAGCACCTGCATGCTTAGCAGCTCTGGGTGCTGGGCAGTCGGTCCCCCTCATTCACCAAGAGCTAGAACCTTTCCTGGCTTTGGTGGGAAGGTAGAAAGTCCTGTAACTCCTCTGGCAGGTTTTAGTAAGAAAGCTTGTTAAGGAAGGCTGGAACTGACTAGCTCAGGACACAGGGATGTGGTGAAAGACTACAAGGGTGCAGGCTGCAAGTGGGGTAACAGGTGTTTTATTTTGTGTGTGACTTTCATGGTCAAAAAAATTCTGGTCCCCATCCTTATTAATGACTCCAGTTCGAGAAAAGCCCTTTCCTTTGAGTTCTTAACTGAGTTCACCCAAGAGTGGGCGGGGGGGGGGGGGGGNAAGCCCTTTCCTTTGAGTTCTTAACTGAGTTCACCCAAGAGTGGGCGGGGGGGGGGGGGTGCACTCGTTAACCATCCTAACAGGGCAGAGTAACTATCACGTAAGTAGAGGCTGGAAGAAGCAAGGAGTTTTATTTAGTGTTTTATTATGAATAGATGTCTCCAAGTTCAATATGGCATATTCAGTACAAGGCAACACAGCACAGCTTCACGCTTCTTTACAAAGGATGAAAAGCACTGTTTCTAACTTCCCTGCAAATTCTCAGACATTGCTGAACATGTAATGGAGGTGAGCTTTATTTATTCAGTCCTTTATTTGTGGCCCATTAGTTATTTCAAGTCTTCCACCAGTAGAAAATTTCTCCTGATCTGATTGGGTTCAACTGCCAATTCTCTGCCATTTTAATATACTTTATACCAGATACTTGAACAGCTCCTGGATGGCTGTGCTGTTCCCGATGAAGGTGGAGGCCATCTTGAGGCCCCGAGGAGGGATGTCACACACGGCCACCTTGACATTGTTGGGGATCCACTGACTACAATTTTGTTGCATTTGTGAGGGGCTATCACCACATAGACCAGCACATCAATCGAAGACCACTGAAGTGAAGATGCACTGGTTACAGAACAAACCTCCAAACAGAACTATCTGAGACGGTCCTCCTCTACTCATTGATCTCCTCTTCATCATCTTCGAAAGCTTCTTCACCATCATTGGCCGTGGCTTCCTGATACTGCTGGTATTCAGACACCAGGTCATTCATGTTGCTCTCTGCTTCTGTGAACTCCATCTCATCCATGCCCTCCCCTGTAAACCAGTGCAGGAAAGCCTTCCGGCGGAACATGGCAGAAAACTGCTCCGAGATGCGCTTGAACAGCTCCTGGATGGCTGTGCTGTTCCCGATGAAGGTGGAGGCCATCTTGAGGCCCCGAGGAGGGATGTCACACACGGCCACCTTGACGTTGTTGGGGATCCACTCCACGAAGTAGCTGCTGTTCTTGTTCTGGATGGCCAGCATCTGCTCATCCACCTCCTTCATGGACATGGGGCCCCGGAAGACAGTGGCCACGGTCAGGTAGCGCCCGTGTCTAGGATCACAGGCAGCCATCATGTTCTTGGCATCGAACATCTGCTGAGTCAGCTCGGGCACCGTCAGGGCCCGGTACTGCTGGCTGCCCCTGGCTGTAAGGGGTGCGAAGCCAGGCATGAAGAAGTGCAGGCGGGGGAAGGGCACCATGTTCACGGCCAGCTTTCGGAGGTCGGCATTGAGCTGGCCCGGGAAGCGCAGAGAGGTGGTAACCCCGCTCATGGTGGCTGATACCAGGTGGTTGAGGTCCCCGTAGGTGGGTGTGGTGAGCTTCAGGGTGCGGAAGCAGATGTCATACAGGGCCTCATTGTCGATGCAGTAGGTCTCATCTGTGTTCTCCACCAGCTGGTGCACGGACAGGGTGGCGTTGTAGGGCTCGACCACAGTGTCTGAGACTTTGGGAGAGGGCATGACACTGAAGGTGTTCATGATTCTGTCAGGATACTCCTCCCTGATTTTGCTGATGAGCAGAGTGCCCATGCCGGAGCCCGTCCCTCCGCCCAGGGAGTGGGTGAGCTGGAAGCCCTGCAGACAGTCACAGTGCTCGCACTCCTTCCTCACCACATCCAGCACCGAGTCCACCAGCTCTGCCCCTTCTGTGTAGTGGCCCTTTGCCCAGTTGTTTCCTGCACCAGTTTGTCCTAGAACAAAGCAGAGGAGAAGCATGATTTTCAAATAGGGTGGGACAGGAAGGAGTTGCTCACTGCCAGTGGTACTATTTTCCCCCCATTTGGTGTTGGAGAAGATGTGAAGATGTGCTCTGAAATGAGAATGCACACGCCGGTACAGAAGCACGCAGCCGTCACGTTATCTACGAGCATGTGACATAAATAGTACCACTGTGTTAGACAACTTAAGCAGCTACCAATGTCTAAGTTATACCTATCTTTTGACCTGGAAACTCCCATTCTCATTTCAAATAGGCAGTTCTTGAACATGGTAAAATTCAAAAGAAATTAAAGTTACGGCATTAAAAAAAAAAAGTTACTTTCCTCTCTCCTTTGAGTATTCTGAATTTTGTACCATGTCCAAATATTTCCTTTTCAGAACAGAAATGTGTTTTCAAGTTAATGGAACTCCCTCCCTATTCCCCCCACCGCACACACACATATCCATCACCCAGAACTACCATTAGAGAATTTTCTGAACACCAATTTATTTTACAGTTATAATTAAATAGCATAGGAAGTGACTTCTGCCCTCAAATTGCTTCAAGTCCAGGGTCAGTGAAGCTATTGACATACATGAGAGATTTCTGCACAGCGGGTTGAGCGCCGCACTGTGAAGCATCCACAGCACAGCAGCGTGAGTTCGATCCCCAACCAGGAAGGGGGCCCACATGGCGCAGCAGACCTCTCCTGCCTTGCCCGCTGCTCCCCTCAGCCGTTTATTTCAGTCGATCTGCCTGTTCTGCTCCCCAGTCTTTCTCTGGTGACTCCTCTCACCTCCCACGCCTCTGGCCTGTACCCCAGCTCTTGGATGCATAAATAAATAAATCTTAAATAAAATCCTATTTCTCAGTTCATTTCCTGAAAAATTGATCTGTCAGAAGAGAAGGCATACTTCTAGGCATGTACGTACAGGCCTCAGTGTATATGTGAATTGGCACTGGCCAAAGGGGCCTGGAGGAACATACTTAGTTTTCACTTTTCTGGACACAGCAAGTTTCCTATAATACAGGACTCTTCAAACATTATTGCTCTATATACCCTCAAAATATCTAAACACTACATGCCCCTCATATTTTTTTCAACTGACCTCTAATTTGTCTTCATAAATTTAAATAGTTGGGCCTCCCTGGTGGCTCAGTGGGTTAAGCAATGCACTATGAAGCAAACCCCAGACACTGCAGCACGAGTTCGATCCCTGCTGCTGGCTGGGGAGAGGACCCACATGGCGCAGCAGACCTCTCCTGCCTTACCCACTGCTCCCCTCAGCAGTGTGTTTGTCAGTCTGCCTGTTCTGCTCCCCACTCTGTCTCTGGTGAATCCTCTCGCTGCCCTGGACTCTGGCCTGTACCCCAGCTCTTGTATGTATAAATAAATAAATCTTTAAAAATTAATAAATAAATTCAAATAGTTGCAAATAATTGCAACTATATTCAAATAAATAAAATAGTTTTATTCAACTATATTCAAATAAATTCAAATAGTTGCAAATAATTTCTGCGATACTATATATACTCCTTTTAAAGAACAAAACTATTCCTATCAGTGTTTTCATTCAATAACCTATGTAAAAATCAGAAATAAATCCTAAATTGAAATCCTAAAATCACAAAGTTTTAAGACTATTGCTCCAACAACCTTTTCCCATTACTCCTTTTATCCAAGTGTGAATATTAGTTGTTACCAGAATGAGACAAGGTTTGGCATCAATTTCAGTTCTTTCCATTTTTACATATATAAATACTAAAAATCTTTTCACTTGAGTATGTAAATGAATGGATTGTGTTGTAACATTGTCATCCAATTAGTTGATCTTCAGTTACATGCCAAATATCAAATAATGATCTATCATAAAAAAAATTTTTAAATCTTTTGCCCCAAAACTCAATATTTTGGAAGGCAGAATTGGAAATAACCTGACTTGTATTAAGTCTTCTGTTTCAGGAAGATAACAAAAACTTTACCAAGACTAATCAGATGCTAACTCCTTCATTTAAAGGCATTTGTTTAATCCAATGCACTTCAAAAGAGTTGGGGAAATAGAAGTAGTAATCCCAATTCAATTTTGCCCATATGATTTTTTAGTGAAATGTGTTTTTTAATTTATTTTTTAAAAAAGATTTATTTATGCATACAAGAGCTGGGGTACAGGTCAGAGGGGTGGGGATGAGAGGATTCACCAGAGACAGAGTAGGGAGCAGAACAGGCGTACCTACTGAAATACACTGCTGAGGGGAGCAGCAGGCAAGATAGGAGAGGTCTGCCGTGCCATGTGGGTCACCTCTCTATCTAGGGAGAAAGATGGACTTGTGCTGGAGTGGCTGCTGATATCTTTATCGTGCTACGACTTAACCCCTTGCACCACCAGGAAGGCCCTAATGAAATGTTTTAAGTATACTTCTGTCAAAATTTTCAGGTTGCAGAGCTAGCTTCTTCAGGTTTTAAAACTGTTAGCCAGCTCTTCTAACTGGCAAAGGCAGTCAGGCCTCATTATCAGAGCAATCCTCCCTACCAAGCACACTTTCTGCCAGAAAAACTTGACTTTTTCAGGTCTAATCCATGTTAATATGCATCTCAAAGGACATTCGAAAAACAACTGAGGACTTTAAATTCTACAGCATACTGTGAGATAACTTTGAAAAACCAGCAAAAAACAGTCTAAATTATAGAAATGATGTACTTAATAAACTATGAAAACAAGGTACTGTTTTTCACAACTTTAACTGTTAATAAGAAAATATAGGAAGGAGCTCATTGGTTCAGTGAATACCTTTTGAATTCATACCACACAGGATGTCTTACTTAGTTAACAATCAAAGTGGACATTTTGAAAATAAATTGAAGAAATACACACTGAACTAATAATTGGTTGTCTCTGAAGATGGCCTGACAGGATGTACAGTTTTAACATCACACAAGGCTTGTAAAAACAAACATGCTTTATGATAATTTAAAGAAATTAAAACAGGAAAACATTCCTAAATTTTAAAACCTAAGTGGGGAATGGCTAGAGGATGACACTTTTAAAAAAAAATTTTTTTTTAAAGACTTATTTATGCATACAAGCACTGGGGTACAGATCAGAGGTGTGTGTGTGGGGGGTGTGTGTGTGAAAGAATCCACCAGACCTCTGTCTGTGGGGAGCAGAACAGGCAGATCGACTGAAACACACCGCTGAGGGGAGCAGCAGGTAAGGCAGGAGAGGTCTGCTGTGCCATGTGGGTCCCCTCTCTGGCCAGCAGCAGGGGTCGAACTCGTGCTGCAGTGGCTGCAGTTTACTTCTTAGTGCGTTGCTTAACCCACTGCACCACCAAGGAGGGCCCTAGAGGATGACACTTCTATGCTGGAAAAGCACTGTCAACACCAGAGATACGTCTAAATTATGGCAGTAAACTCAAAGTATGCATAGTGTGATTCTGTTTTTCAAAAACAAAATCAACTCTACACTATTCAGCAATCAAAAGAAAAAGATAAACTCATGCCATTCACAGCACACGGATGGATCTGGAAGGGAGTATGCTCAGTGAAATAAGCCAGGAGCCAGAAGAAGGAAAAGAAAAATACCAATGGTTTCACTTACAGGAGGAATATAAGGGAACCAAATAAGGGATGAGGAAAAAATATTAATAGTAAATAAAAAACAAAATTAGCAGACAACTAAATTAGAGACATTCTGCAGGGGAAGGAGAGGGAGAGGGAGAGGGGTCAAAATGGAGAGGAAGAGCACAAGGGACTGTGGTGAGGGTGCAGGGGGGGAACTGGTGGTGAGACTTTCACAACCTGAGAGGAGAAAGCAAACATTGTACAAAAATAAACAATAATGTGAAATACATATTTATTTTTTATATATAGATACTCATATATATAAATATTAAAATCAAATGTGTGCACACGCGCACAAATACAGGTGTTCGTAGGCAGGCATGGCATCGTCCACTGTCTACAGCACTTAGTTGTCCCAGGGAACAAAATCTCAGGGGTCAGGAGGGGTTTCTGTTTTTACACTATAAACTTTGCATTGTTTGGGGGGGAGATCTGCAAACAGTCTTACCTTTGTAATGAAAACAAACACATTTGAATACTAACTATTGACCTTTCCAGGAGGCCAGGACTGCCTGGGCAGACCTCAACCCTGCGGGCAGCTTGTGCTCCACTGGGGCATCAGCCCTGCCTGCCAGTGAACCCAGCCTCAGCCCCCAGCTCTGCCCCACTGCCCCCGTCAAGGTTATTGCCCCGCAAGACCCTTGCCCCACAGAGGGCCTGGGCTCGGCTGACAGACCCTTTTGACTGTGGGAGGGGGCAGCCGCTACTTGAGCCCAGGCGGGTAGCCATCTCCTTGTCTGGGGATGACAGTGCTCTCCCTGTTACAGACTCCCATCCCAGCTGCGGCACGCCCTGAAGCTGATATGGTCATTGTCTTGCCTTCGCCCACCACTAAGTCCTGCCCAGCCTCCTCAGCACCCAACTCAGCAAGCACAGCCAGGTCAGGCCACATAGGAGGCAGCCAGGAGGTGGAGGCCAGCGGCTGTCTTGCAGCCAGGGCAAGCCTCATCCCTGGGCTCATGTAGAGTCACTGCGCCTTTGTAAAGAGGGCTGCAGATGCCGCTAGCACAGAGCGGCCAGGACTGACTTCATTACTGTGGAGTGGCCACTGAAATTGTAACAGGCTGCCCCCCTCCTCCGGAAAAGGGGAAGTTCCAGAATCCCAGTTCCGCCCTAAGTGGGTGGAGCTGAGCAGGGAAAGAAGATTCTGCAGAGAGGACAGAAGAAGGGAGGAAGCAGGAAGCAGGATGGAGAGCAGCAAGGAGACCTGGAGGAGGCACATGGAACAGAGGGACATGTGAGGAAGCTGCGCTTGCTTCTTGGTCCTGGACTGGTTGGAACAGATGTGGGTGAGAGACCTGTGGGGAACTTAATAACGGCAGCTTTCACCTTGGTTTTGATTTTTCTCTTTTCCTCCCAGATTTGTCTGACTCTTTCTGACCCTTTTCTATGGGTCTCCACTGAAAGGTCCTTTAGTCTTGTGGCAGCTTTTGGGCCTTGCTGTGGGTCAATCCTATTTGGCTGGACTTTTATCCTCAAGGAGATGGGTAACTTTGGATGCTTGACTTAGTAACTATCTTCCTTGTCTTTTCTGTACTGTCCCCTAATTGTATTAAAGTTCTTTTCCATTAAAGGCCTATATGTTTGTCTTATGCAGCGGATGGCAGAAGCCATTCAGAGAGGGCAGGTTTGGGGGTTCTGGGTACCTCTCTCCCTGCCTTGTAACAAAACAAGGAGGCGGCAGCAGACCCCTACCAAATACAGTACTAGCAAATCCAGCCCGCTCCAGTCATAAGTGCACACACTCAGAACAGGCCCTCCCTCAGCTCATACCTTCATTCAGTTCCCTCAATATTTATAGCCTGATTCACCATGAAGTGCTCCCTGCTCTTGACAAAGGAGAAAGCTGGTGAGTTCTGAAAATATTTTCCCACTGTCTCATAGCAACAGATGTTCCCGGTTAAATATTTGGGGGTCATGAGTTGCACATCCTCTCTGACGCTAGTCAGCTCCTCAGATTGTGGAACACCGGCCACAATCAGTGGACTCAGCCGTGGGGCTGGGGGCTCCTTGGGGACTCCTGTGTCCCCACCGGCCCGTACCCCTCTCACTCTGGATGGAGACCTCAGGTGGAGCACGTGTTCTTTTCTAGCCTTGAGTGTGGAAGAGAAAGTTCCAGGTGAAGAAAGGCCTCAAGGGAAGCCTACCTTTCCGGGGCTCTCATTTTTTTCACATGAAACTTTCTCTTGCTAAGAAAACAAGTTTGACAACCATAGAATCAAAAATTAGTTAAAAAAGGATTAAAGTATATTCATGTTCAAAACTCAAATACAGGTAACTTTCACTTTTAAAATGATGTATTACTTTGAGTCAGTGTTTCTTTTAAGCCAAAAAAGGGGAATGGTGACAGTTTGTTTTAATTCACCAACTTTGAAACTATAGTCGATGGGCTGACCCATCTCCAACGAATAGGTAATTCTGCCTGTTTGATTAACAGAATGACTTTAAAAATAACTAAAAATAACTGCTTAGTCAGCAATATGTAACAGGGTGGTCCCAGAGAAAGGGGAAGTTCCAGGTTCCCTGCCCCACCCAAAAGAGTGAAGAGCTGAGCAGGGAGGAGAAGCTGAAGAGGAGAATGGGGAAGCAGGAAGCAGGATGGAGAGCAGCAAGGAGACCTGGAGGAGGCACGTGGAGCAGAGGGACATGTGAAGAAACTGTGTTTGCTTCTTGGTCCTGGACTGGTTGGAACAGATGTGGGTGAGAGACCCGTGGGGAGGTTAACAATGGCAGCTTTCACCCTGATTTTGATTTTGCTCTTTTCCTCCCAGACTTGTCTATTTCTGACCCTTTTCTATGGGTCTCCACTGAAAAGTCCTTTAGTCTTGTGGCAGCTTTTGGGCCTTCTTTTTTTTTTTTTTTAAGATTTATTTATTTATGCATACAAGCACTGGGGTACAGGCCAGAGGTGTGGGGGGGTGAGAGGATTCACCACAGAGAGCA
>JAGFMF010012268.1:1325144-1349979 GCA_019455555.1 Galemys pyrenaicus
AAGATGTTACAAACCGCAGCGGGTTGAGCACCGCACTGTGAAGCATCCGGGGCACAGCAGCGGCAGTTCGATCCCTGGCCAGGGAGGGGACCCACATGGTGCAGCAGACCTCTCCTGCTTTTCCCGCTGCTCCCCTCAGCAGTGTGTTTCAGTCCATCTGCCTGTTCTGCTCCCCAATCTGTCTCTGGTGAATCCTCCCCCCACACACACACCTCTGGCCTGTACCCCAGTGCTTGTGTGCATAAATAAATAAATCTTAAAAAAAAAATTTTCATTTTTATGTCTGGATCCTGAAATAAACTTTAAAGGTGAGATTTTCTTCTCAAAAATTTTCATTTCAGGAAAAAAAAGAAGAAAAGCTGTGCTTTCAAACACAGCAGGTGGCAAAGCCCTACTGGAAAGCCTACAGCAATGGATAAAAGGGTTAGACAGTTTCACACTCTGACTTAATAACTTTACTCCTGAGGATCTATTCTGTGATCAGTCAAAAACAAATAAATTTAAGTGAACTGAGGTGTAAACTCTCTATATTACTGCAAAATTTGGCAAGAGATGTCTCCCTGATTATTCGACATTAAGGAAATAATCACACATATGTAGCTCTTAAAAATTATAGATTTTAGAAGCTGCACAATTGACATGGAATTTGGCTTATAAGGTAATATCCAGTGAGAAATAAGATAAACGATAGAATTGACAACTAGTGAAAATCAGCAAAAAGAAACAAAGAGGGGAATACACCTCAATGCGAACAATTATACTGTGATGAGCATGTGGAAAATTTTTAGTCTTTAATTTTTAATAATGTGATTATTGATTAGATTTTGCTGGAAAAAGGCAGGTGAAAATAAATGAACATCAGCATTCTAAAAGCTCGATAGAGTTAGACCCTCTTATAAAACCACATTCCTTATCGTGCTTTCGGTTTTCAGGCGCTATCTCTTGCTGTGCTGTTTCACATCCTTCTTAGAAGCAGGAAAGGTATGCACTTTACATAATAAAACGTTAAAATACATTTACATATACAAACTTACATATTTGCTTCCAAATGTATACGTGCCTCAGAAAGGGACCCTCAAAACTGGCAACTGACTTGAGGGGAGAACTGAGCCGACAGAGAAAGGAAACATGAATTTTCCACTTATGGCCACATCTTAAATTTTGTACCATGTGCATACGTGTATTGCCTATCGAAAGGAAGCCAATTTCTTAATGGTGAAATATATTCATCTTGTTTAGTAAAGTGGGCTGAGACCCAAATAGTCAACTGTAATTCAGGTTCAAAGACTTTAGATAGTCTCTCAGATTTTTACCAGAAATCCATTGAAACTTCAAGGAAAGAAACTGAGCAGAATTCTGTGTAAAGGTGCATTTTTATGGAGGGGTGTAGGAAGACAGGCCATTATGTCTTTCAGATTCTTACAGGAACTTGGACACAAGGTGCTTGGAAGCCCTTTGCTCCACAGATTGAACACTCCCAGAGAAGTTACGGCTACACTAAGCATTGTTTACCCAGTTCAGTGCTCCTTCTTGGTTATACTAACTCAGCAACCCAGTGAGATGGTCCAGAAAAAACCAAATGCTGCTAATTGTTTATACCCACTTAGTAAGAGAAAATGAAAGTTAGCACAGATCTGTACAAAGAAATCTGGGGTGGGGGTGAAATGTGAAGGAGCTGTCCTTTTGCTGTCCTCAGCATACAAACTGGTATTGCCCACATCAGGCCTGAAGATAAGTCTAGAGGGCAGTGCCATGACTGAGTGACTGAGTGCAGGGGCAAGGGACCCAGAGTCCTCAGACACCACTGGAGGATGTGCAAAGGGTTCAGCTCTTTCAGAGACTAATATGCAATGTCCATGGTGCATAGGCAAACATGTCTGCAGGAAAAATTGCTTGCACTGAAACTGTTGGAACAAAATTCTTGATTTGGTAAATATACCAAGTTTGAAACTGTTATTTCCCCCAAATACCTTTGCCAACACTAGCTATCAGCAATTTTAAAAATACTTTGCTAATCTGATAAAAGAAGCATTACCTCATTTTAGTTAACTCCTAATTACTAGTAAATTTTGTCCCTCAATCTTTATTGCTACTGTGAGGAGGATATATTCCCATTATATCTTAGAATTGATTATTGCCTTATGGTGATCAATTTGTTCCCGTTTACCAGGACTTTACCAGTTTTAGCATAGGAAATAAAGTGTTCTTGGGAAAGCCCTCCTGCCCCCGCTCCTCCCCTCTCCCTCCGGCCCCCTCACACACCCTTTCTGGTAAATCAGAATGTTTGTTCACCCTGTAGCAATAATGACTGAGTGTTTACTTTGTGTTTGGGTGCTTTACTGAGGTCACTAAGTGCTGGGCATTGTTCAGCTGACAGCCTGTCTGGGTACTGTAGGACAATTTTTCCTAGAACATAAAAGCTCTAGATATGCTGCATCTGTCAACAATTCTGTCTTTTCCTTTAAATGATTTGTATTTATGTTGGTTTTCAAGCTAGAGTTTTTAGAACATGGAATAACCAATGAGACAGTGGATATCTTTTTCCTATACCTGACTTTTGGGAATAATTTTAATGTTTCAGTAGTGAGTATGATGTTGCTATAAATTTGTGTATAATCCCTAAATAAAGGAAATTCCTTCTTACTCCAACTTACTTCCCTTTATTCCCAATTACTTTTTGTCCTCTATAAATCAGGAACACATACTGAATTATATATTGTTTGGCACCTATTAAGATGTTTCAATCTATCAACAGACTTCTAATGTTAACCATCCTTGCATTCCTGGAATGTTGCCAAGCACTTACTGTGTATGAGACAGTCTAAATATTTGTGGTTACGTAGCAGAGGGATTATCTGTTATCCTCAATTAAAACATCTTTCCATGGTATCTTCTGAGAAAGGGGATGGAATGTAGATTTTGATGATATATTCAATTTCCATTCATAGTGCCTTTAAGCCAGTAATTAACCACAAGATTCCCTGATTCCTTGTAAGATTCCCCGATTCCAGATATGAAAGAGTGTTTGTTGATTAACAGATTAATAGTGTTTGTTGATTAATAGAGGGATTTCTGTTGTTAATAATTTTTCTCATAAGCACATTTCTTAGTCATTAGTTAAAGTGGCAACCGTAGAGAGATAATGTACATTAACATATGGTATCGAACATTAAAATTGTCAGAGGGAAAACATTCAAATCTGCCACCCATACTGCAGGGTCTGCCTTGGCTCTGAAGATAGAAATGGCTATGAGTAAAAGGCTATGTAAAAGGTGACTTTTACATAGTGGATTTTCATTTTCTTTCTTTGTTCTCCTAATTTAGGAGAATATCTCTATTAAGACCTTCAACACTGCTCTCCACAGAACTTTCTGCTGTGATGAAGCTGTTCTAGCACTACTGGGTCCAGTATGGTAGCTCCTAGCTACACTGAGTTCTTGAGCATTTGAAATATAACTGGTTCAACTGAGGAACTGATTTAATTTTATTTGATGTTTAATCAATTTAAATAGCCACATGTGGCTGTGACTACCATATTGGGCAGCGCGGTCAAGAAGCAGCTCTGCATGGGGCCAATTATGATCTCCAAGAGAAAGATCTAGCTCAGCAAAATGTAAAGAACTTAAAAGTCCCCATTTGTGGATTATAAAAATATAATGTAAGAAAAGGGACACCAGAGAGCCTAGTGTTGGCCTACTTGAAATATTAAAGGTGACCCAAAAAATAAGAGCCCTTGAAAAAGTTATCAGTTTTGCTTGTCATTTTGGTTGTGTGAGTTGTCAGTGATGGGAAAAAAGGATGATGCCCACATGACTCATCAACACTTTGTGGATTAATGTTGCTGAGTCACCTTTCTAACAGATCACTGGCTGATTCCCCTACAAGATCATTCATGTACTGATGAAATCTTTCAAAATTCTGCCTTGGCTTTAAAACTGATGACTCCAGATGACAGAAACTGGTAAACTAACAGTGTCACTTCATTTAATTATATAAGTTGCTTTATCAGTTTGCAGAAGAATAGGGGCTTTTTTTAGGTCGCAGAAGTGAGGTGAGGATTATTTCCTCAGTTCTGACAAAACGAAATCATATGCACCAGTTTTTAGAAAGAAACAGCTGTCTACAGTTGTGGAAAAGGAAATACAGATATAGACTCACTGAAGTTAAAAGATGACCAATATAGGAACTAAAACAAATGATGAGATAACTTTACTGTGAACGGGAGAGATAGAGCAACGTCTGATTTTTTTTTTTAAACCAAGAATGATCAATATAGGGCCTCCCTGGTGGCGCAGTGGGATAAGCAACACACTATGAACACACAGCCACTGCAGCACGAGTTCAATCCCTGCCGTCAGCCAGGGAGGGGACCCACATGGCGCAGCAGACCTCTCCTGCCTCACCCACTGCTCCCCTCAGCAGTGTGTTTCAGCCAGTCTGCCTGTTACACTGCTTCCCACTCTCTCTGGTGAATTCTCTCACCTCCCTGGACTCTGGCCTTTACCCCTGCTCTTGTATGCATAAATAAATAAATCTTTAAAAAAAAAAAAAAGAATGATCAATATAAACATGTCATGTAGATATAGAGAGGTCCCTTCCTTGAAGAAAAAGTCTACACTGAAAGAGACACCCAGGGATGAGGCTGAGGACTGTTGACTCCCACTTTAAGCTTCTCTTGGCCACGTGATGCTTTTAATCTTGCACATAAATTAGTTTGGCAGTTAAAAAGTGGGGAAAAATTGGACAGACAGCGGGCCTCCCTGGTGGCGCAGTGGGTTAAGCAACGCACTATGAGGCAAACCGCAGCCACTGCAGCATGAGTTTGATCCCTGCTGCCGGCCAGGGAGGGGACCCACATGGCGCAGCAGACCTCTCCTGCCTTGCCCGCTGCTCCCCTCAGCAGTGTACTTCTGTTGATCTGCCTGTTCTGCTCCCTGCTCTCTGTGGTGAATCCTCTCACCCCACCCCCCACACCTCTGGTCTGTACCCCAGTGCTTGTATGCATAAATAAATAAATCTTAAAAAAAAAAAAAATGGACAGACAGAACCTACCAAAGATGAAGTTGTCCGGTCTGAAGAGCTGCCCAAAGGGCCCGGAGCGCACACTGTCCATGGTGCCTGGCTCCAGGTCCACCAGGGCGGCCCTGGGCACGTACTTCTGAGCTGAAAGAGAAGACAGCCCACCCACCCAAGTTACTGTCAGTTTGCAGAGAAAGACCTCCCAGGAGCTTCAGCGCAGGCAGCAAGTCCCAGCAGCTACACACAACGCAGCATCCTCAGAGAGGGCACCTGGTGCTCTTAGAACCAAGCCACTGGGTGGGGCCTCGAGTCCACCTACGAATTGTTCAGAGGAAGCCAGCACAGCCCAGGCACGCCGGGGAGAGGAAGTACCAGTCATGACTGGATGAGAAATTAGGTCTCCTGACTTCCTTTTACATTTTCCTGAGCATTCTGGCCCTTCTTCGCTTTTGGGAAGCTGTGCCCATGACAATAGGCTTAATGTGTCATACTGCATCACAGGGGTGCCGGGACACTTTCTGCTTTTTCTCACTTCCCTCACGCACAGACACCCACCGGGCAGTTCAAGCACCTCATTACCAGACATGATTCCCAGAAGACACTCCATTAATGAGTGAGTCTTGCTGGGAGGCATTTTCACTTGTAAGCACACTCTTACACCAACCAGAAAAGAAACTTCCCAGTGAGGACCAGGTCAGGATGAAGCTCCGGGACAACTCTCCGGGCCTGCCAGGCACTCACAGGTTTAAGAAAGGAAGTCAACATCCTGGATCAAACACTGAACAGGAAGTACAGTGTACTCCTGCTGGAAATTTCCTCAATGCTAGAATGTTCTAGCCATCTATCTAAAAAGTTCACCTTCAGCACTCTGCTGCTCCAGACTGCTTGTCACAGCTGTTTGATGTATACAGGCAGAAGTATATCCCGCCCTTCCAGCTCTTGGTGGACAAGCAAAGTGATTCCAAAGAAGTGAGGGTGGTTATCTCAGGACATGTGGTGTGTGAAAGGACAGCATCTGTCATGTTCTGGGTGTTCTTTCCATGTCTTAGCTTTTTGTTATTTTGTGATTTTATGAAGAGTGGGCATCATTTTTATCATCAAAATTGTAACAGAAACAATGTAAGTTGCAGCCCCAGTAGAAGTTAGCGGTAGCTAACCAAGACAGCAGTGATATTATTCCCACGGCTGGAAATCTTACTGCACTCCACCAGTTAACCTGATTGCCATTAATTCCAGCTTTGAAGAAGTGTAGTCTATTTGGAGGGCTGCAAAGGGCCAGAAAAGTCACTTAAGGGAGTGTTTTGCAAATTCCCAAGAACCGTCATGAGGAGATACATTTTAGACTGGAGGGGCGAGGGAAGGCATAGAAGACCCACGAACTTAACTTCACAACACTAACGGATTGTCTGGGATTGTCTGGTTCGAGAGCTCAGACCCGGATAGGCCCAAAGCCACTGTTTGAAATAAACTGACGGCGGATTTCCCGCCCCAGGGGGAGCGAGGGAGGAGCCGGGTATCCTGTTATACACCCGAAGAACTTTTCCTACAGCAAAGTCCCTGAGCGTGAGGGCAGCGCCCCAGCGCCAGCGCAGAGATCCGAGGTGTGATGCCTTGCCCAGGATGGCGGGATCCTGGAGGGGACGGCCACAGGCCGGTGGGATAGGGCCGGCCTCGGGGGGCCCACGGAGGTTTGGGGTGGGGGGCGCGCTGGCGTCCCGGCCGGGTGGCAGGGTCGAGGCGGGGGGATGGCTGAGATCCGGCCGCGCCTAGCTACTCACAGGATGACTCATTGTAGTAAACGTTGATTCTCTCCAGTTGCAGCGCCGAATCCCCTACGTAGCCTCCGGCCGGGTCGATGCCGTGTTCATCGCTGATCACTTCCCAAAACTTGCAGGGCGAGAGTGAGGACTGAAGGTCAGAGCCCCGAGTCCAGGGCGCCCCAGCCCGCCGCCCACTCCAAGGCCGACCGGACCCGGTGGGAGGTTCGAGGCCGCGGCCGAATTCCTGAGTCTGGGCGGGCACCTCCCAGCTGGGGTGGGGCGGGTGGGGTGCCCGGGGACCCCACTGTGTCCCTCCCTCCCGGGCCGCGCCGCTCTTCGGGCACTTCCTGGGTGCCGCGAGGGCCAGGCCGGGCGCGAGGAGTTAAGGGCACCCGGTGGGCCTCACCGCCCGCCCTAGGGGGACCCAGGTCTTCAAGCCGGCCCCCCGCGGGGACGCCCAGAGCCCATCCCGGCCCGCGCGCCCGGCCCACCTTGGTGCCGATCTGGTTCCCGCACTGGCCCGCCTGGATGTGCACGATCTCCCTCATGGCGGGCGCTGCTCGGGGCTCCCGCACACGCTCTTCGGACGGCGCAGACGACTGCGGCCCGGGCTGCCTCTCGCAGGCTGACCCTCCGCCGGCCCCCGCCCCCCCAACCTGCAGCCCCGGCCAATGGCGGCCCTCCCCGCCCCCGCCGTCGGTGCACCTCCCTCCGGCTCCCCCTCCCCCAATCGTACCCCCCTACCCCCTCCTTCGTCCTCCGGTCGCACCCCGACCCTCCTCGCCATAGGAGAGCCTCCCTCCGCTCCTCCCAGCTGCGGCTCCCTCCGCTCCTCCCGCTGGCCTCCTCCGCCAGGCCCCCGACCGTCCGCGCCCCCACCCGGCCCAGCCTCGACCATCAACCTCGGGTCTCCCTCCCGGGGCCGCCGTGACCCAGCTCTGGCCCGGGGGACTGAGCCGACAGGGGAAAGCCGAGGGACCCCCCGGGCAGTGCCGCCGGGCCGGGAGGGGCACCGGAGGCCCCCGGAGTCGGGGCGTTCTCCAGAGTGGGACCTGGGGCGGAGACAGCGGGGCGGTGCAAAGTGCAGAAGTGGGAAGTGGGAGTCGGACGCGAAGGACTAGAGACTCCAGCTTCACCCCTTCCTCGTTGCTGCTCCACCCCCCGGACTCAGGCGACGCCTCTGGCTCCGGGTCCCAGCGGAGTCGGCTTTAGACAGTGCGGCCGGCGAGGGACGTGAACAAGCCGGGTGCCTCTGGGGAGGGGGACCCGGAGCGCTTTGGAGCTCCCGGGGCCCACGGTCCCCACCCCGCGGAGATTCAAACCGGGCAGGGAGGAGTTTGGCGTGAAAGTGGAGTGTTTTGGGGGCCTCTGACCTGCCTCTTGACCTAGCCCCGAGCTGGCGATTTTGTGTCTTGGCCATTCTGCCTCTCCTTGTGCGAGCCGTGTTTAGTGGGTTTGGTCACAGTGGATACATGGCAGGCTCTGAGAACTGACACCCGCGAGGGCGGGCCCTGCCTTCCCTTCTCTGTCCGGTAGCCGGGGCCTCTCCTTGCAGCTCCCGGAGCTGTGCTGTGTGGGTGTGCTGGCGAAGGAGTGGGGACTCAAGGAACGCTGAATCATACAGAGGGAAGGAGTGGGGACTCGAAGGAAAGCTGAATCATAGGGAGAGTTCTTTTCTTCTCTTGGGGGGCCGGGGAATTGCCCATTAGTCTGGGCTCTCCCTGCAAGGGGCAGACAATTCTGTTATGCAAAGGTGGCTCCCTATTTCTTTTACAAAACGGTTCCAAAATTTCTTGGCCTTGACCACTCTTTGAACTTAAGCCCTCCCACTGCTGTGTTTGCCCAAAGCTTCTCAGAGAACCCTGTTCCTGTACCCCCTCCATTAGGTAAGCAAAGGCTCTGACACCCGGCCCCTTACATCCTGGCTCCCTAGCCTTCCTGCTCAGTTGCTCCCAGCCTCCGGGGACTGACCCACACAGCCAGGACACTGCTGCCAGCCTGTCCTGGTGCTGGCCCCCTGAGCAGCCAGCCCCTCCTGCCCATTCCTCTGGGTGCCTCTGGCCCCCCAAAAAACTCCACTTTCAGGCCAAACTCCTCCCTGCCTGGTTTGAATCTCCACGGGATGGGGACCAGGGTGGGGACCGTGGGTCCCGGGTGCCCCGGGCTGGCCTCTCAGGTGGTCCCCGGAACCCCCTCCCCAGAGGCACCCGGCTTGTTCACGTCCCTCAGCCATGCCGTCTAAAGCCGACTCTGCTGGGACCCTGAGCCAGAGGCGTCCAGGTGCAGCCAGTGTGTCCATCGTGGTGCTTTCTGGGCAATACTTGGGCCCTCAGGGAGCAGGATTCCCTCTTCCAGGCTGGTCTTGTGTGGCACAAAGTAATGGCCGCTGTGTGCTGAGTCAGGGCAACCTGGATGTCCGTGCTGGTTGTTTCTAGGGAGCTGCATTAAGTCACTTTCTCTGGGCCTCAGTTTACTCTTCTATAAAATGAAAGCCCTGCTCCATATTTATAGCAGAGGACTTAAGTCCACCACATCCACAGAATGTGCATCCAAGAACTTCTGCGAGAGGGGATCTCCCTGATGGTGCAAGGGGTTTAGCGCTGCACTGTGGGGCTTCCGCAGCCACTGAGGCTCCCGTTTGATTCCTGACCAGGGGAGGGGGCCCACATGGCACAGCAGACCTTGCCTGTTTTTCTCCCTGCTCCTCTCAGCAGTGCACTTTGGTCAATCTGCCTGTTCTGCTCCCTGCTCTGTCTCTGGTGAATCCCCTCCCCACCCCACCCTACACACACATACACCTCTGACTTGTACCTCAGCTCTTGGATGCATAAATAAATCTTTAAAAAAAAAAAGGAAAAGAAAAGCCAGGGACCTCCCTGGTGGCGCAGCAGGTTGAGTGCTGTGCTGTGAAGCATGTGTGGTACAGCAGCGTGAATTAGATCCCTGACCAGGGAGGGGACCCTCTTTTGCCTCACCCGCTGCTCCCCTCAGCAGTGTTTCAGTCAGTCTGCCTGAAAAATAAAAAAAAGAACTTCTGCATGAGTGTCCTCACGTGAGCATTTCGGGTCCCTGAGAAGCCCTTCAACTGCATCCTACCCTAGCCAAGCCAAGGGGGTCACACAGCATGGAGGCAAAAATTTAGGTATTAATTTTTAAAAAAGATTTTATTTATGTATGCATACAAGAGCTGGGATACAGGCCAGAGGCGGGGAGTAAGAGGATTCCCCAGAAACAGAGTGGGGAACAAAACAGGTGGATGCAACGAAATACACTGCTGAGGGCAGCAGCGGGCGAGGCAGGAGAGGTCTGCTGAGCCATGTGGGTCCCCTCCCTGGCTAGCCAGGGATCTAACTCATGCTGCAGTGGCTGTGGATGCTTCCTGGTGCATTGCTTAGCCCCCTTGCACCACCAAGGAGGCCTTATGATACTAACTTTTTGACCTTTGGATCTCTGCTTGTGGCCCCAGCTCCCCCTATTACAGGGCAGTTCTTTTCCCTTATTCTGGGGCCCATATCTGTCGACACCCAGTGATATTCTCAGTGAAGCAGGTGAGAGACCCACAGTCCATGCTCTTCCAGCCCCGGCCTACTTAGAGTCTAAGATGACCCAGCTCTGAAGTTGCAGCGCCCTTATTTATTTAGGTTGTTTTTGCCATTCTTAATTTAATTACTAACTCCCAAGACCCTCTATCAGCTCGGGGACTGGAGTGGGGGCTCGGGTTGGAGGGCTGTGGTTCCTGGCAGAGCCCTTCCTCAGCTCTGGGGATCACTCCCTATAAAGTAAAACCCCTAAGTGGTGTCTGCTTCCAACATTTCGGTCATTTGCTGAATCAGCCATCTTTCCCATTGGAGCTCTTGAGCAAGAATTTGAATTCAAGGACTTCAGTGGTGCCCCCAAAAAGTTATCAGTGTGGTTTCAAGAAACCGCTGTACCCTGGATTGGTCCTGGAAGTGTCTGATGAGTACTCCCAGCCTCCATTCCCCACTGTGAAGGGGGAGGTAGTGAATTGACCAAGGCTCAGTACTGGAAGGTTTTGCACTTAAGGAAGTTTCTAGCTTCCAAGGAAGTCGTTATCGCCGAAGAGAACACTGAGGGTCAAGGGGGTGCAGAAAGGATTCCCTCATAGGCCTGAGGCCTGCCCCTAATATTACGGGGTCTGGGGCCAGACTACATGCTGCAGGGTGGGGTTCCCAGACTCCATGGGAATTTGCATCAAGGTTGGCCCTGGGGGTGGGGGTGGGGGGGGCAGAAAAGCCTTCCAACCTCCAGTCCCAACTTTCAGCTCACCTTCTCTTTCTCCTCCAACCTCCAACTCTACCCCACACCGAATGGTCTCCTGGACACAACAGTCCACAAACCAAGTCTGCATCTCCCCTGCCCACATATTGCCCCATGCCTAGACACCCTCTTGGTGCACATCTATGCCAGCCATCCCAGGTTCAGGGATGGTTGGGCAAGGATTCCTGAGGTTCTGGTTCCCAAGTACAGTCTAGAAGCACTGATGGGACCCCCAAGTGTACATGGCCGGTAGCTCTGAGGGTCAGAGTGCAGCCCTAGGGCCTGACCCTCTTGCCCAAGTCTGGGCCAGGAGTGGAGTTCTAAGTCCATGGCCTTGGTTTCTACAAGCTTATGGCCCACACCTCCCGTCTGCTCACTTTCCACCTCTCCTAGACTTTCACTTTCTCACGTGTCTTTAATCACATATTCTTTTGCTCAGATGCCCTCTTTTCCTTCTTCCATAATTGCCCATCTCGTAAGGACTCTAGTCTCTGCCCAGGTCTCCATACCAGTGTTGAAAAGTGCCTCGAACTAGGAGATCGGACTAAGTGCTTGCTCCTCCTGTCCTCGTTCAGTACTTTACTGAGGCAGAAGAGTACACGAGCATCCTCTCCTCTCCAAATGAGGAGAAGCCCCTGGGGAAGGAACCCCGGGACTCAGGCTGGCTCTCCAGCTGAGCTGCTGATGGCCAATTGTGGGGTGTATTTTCAATCCACACCCTGGATTTTGACAAATGTGATGACATTGGGTCATGGTGCTCTTACGGGCTGACTCAGTGGGCGGGAGATGGGGGTCTTCCCCAGGGAGCGGCCCTCCCACCTGCCGTCTGTGCAGGGCATGGCAGGTGTGACAGGCATGACTGAGCAGTGCTGGGGCTGGGTCGTGTCTTGCACTGGAACCCCACAGACTGACAGATTCTGACTGTCCCGTCTCTGGGTGAGCAAGGGCTCTGGCTGCACCCAGGACAGGCAGGCAGGAAGTCCCCATTGGTTAGAGCTCCTGGTTAGCTCTCCTGCCACTTGGCTCCTTCAGTGGAGCACTGTTTAAGCTTCCTCTCTCTCAGGAAGTTCTGGAAAGGGGGCTGAGTCCTTTGACAAGTCCATGCAGAGGTAATGTCGGTGGTGCCTGAATTTAATGTGACTTCGGTTACCTTCGGAAATCGTGTCATGTTGATTGACTGTAAATGTGAACTGAGGGGCCCTCCCTGGTGGCGCAGTGGGTTAAGCAATGCACTAGGAAGCAAACCGCAGCCACTGCAGCACGAGTTCGAGCCCTGCCGCTGGCCAGGGAGGGGACCCACATGGCGCAGCAGACCTCTCCTGCCTCGCCAGCTGCTCCCCTCAGCAGTGTGCTTCAGTCAGTCTGCCTGTTCTGCTCCCCACTCTGTCTCTGGTGAGTCCTCTCACCCCTCGCGACTCTGGCCTGTACCCCAGCTCTTGTCTGCATGAATAAATAAATCTTTAAAAAACAATGTGAACTGAATATAGCGGTGGTGCCTGGATGGAACTATGACTCCATTACAGTCCCGGGCCAACCCAGCTGAGGGGCCCTGCTCACACATGGAAGCATGGATGTCATGAAGGTCACCTGAGAGCCTTTTAAATACGGGACTGCGTTTGGTGCAGTCAGTAAGGCTATTTTTTACTTCTAATTCTTTTGAAACATATTTCATGTATAGTATTTTTAAAAACGACTTGACCGCCAGGAACATCATGGTCTCAGGCCAAGTGCATGGGAGGAACATTTGTTTAGGGAATCCAAGGCAACTGGGCTACCCGCCTCCCCCCCACACCAGTGCACGATGCCATGGAAACGAGCATGCAGGTCAACACATCCAGGTCTGTCACGCCAGCCAGGCCAGGCCCGTGTCCCTCTGGGCTTTCTGGGCCGGTCCTGGCCAGTGACTCCTCTCCATGCCTTCTGCTGCTCGTCTGTGACTCAGGGGCCACGGAGCACCAATGACTGCGGGACAAGCACGGGGACTGCGGGAATTAGACAAGATAGCCCATGCGGTGACCAAGGAGCTTGTCGTTTCTGCAGCCAGGCAACTGCAAGGTGGTCACCGTGACAAAGGGGCCCCTGCAGCCTCTTCCTACCATCAACAGGCCCAGCAGGTGTCAAATGGAGACCCACATGTTACATGACTGTACTTAACCGCTGTCCTGTAATATTCACAGTGTTTTAACTGCTTTGACCAACATGTATCTTCATAACACTCAGAAAGGCTAGGCTTGAAGCCAGAATTCTCTTCCTTTTTTTAAAAATTTATTTTTATTTATGCATACAAAAACAGGGTACAAGTTAGAGGTGTGGGGGGGGAGAGAGTCACCAGAGACAGAGTGGGGAGCAGAACAGGCAGATGGACTGAAACCCACTGCTGAGGGGAGCAGCGGGCAAGGCATGTGGGTCCACTGCCTGGCTGGGGATCGAACTCGTGCTGCAGTGGCTGCGGAAGCTTCATAGTGTGGTGCTTAACCTCTTGCTCCACCAGGGAGGCCCCGGGAACCAGAATTTTCTAATGTGCTGCTCAGAATTCTACTGGTATGTGACAGAGTCAGAGACCTGGGCCCAGCCCCGACCTGATCCTCTCATCCTGCTATGGTACGAAAGCAACACTTTCGTACCATAGCCTTGCTTGAATACCTGGCCTTTCTTGGACTGCCCGGGACAGTGGGGCGTGCACCCTGGACACCATCAGAGAGGAGCAGTGGCCTGGGACACAGGGGGCCATTTTCTGGCAGGGACTGCTGTGGCTGGGGCACCCAGAGGGCGGGAAATCTGCAGCTTGGCAGACAGCTCAGTCTGCAAGGCATGCCGGGGGAGCCAGCACAGTGGAGTCGCTGAGTGAGGGCCTGGTGGAAAAGTAAGGAGACCCCAGCTCTTGTGACCACCCAGGAGCTGCTGCCTCTGGGAAACTTCTTTCTTTCTTCTTTTTTTTTTTTAAAGATTTATTTATTTATGCATACAAGCACTGGGGTACAGGCCAGAGGTGTGGGGGGTGAGAGGATTCACCACAGAGAGCTGGGAGCAGAACAGGCAGATCAACAGAAGCACACTGCTGAGGGGAGCAGCGGGCACAGCAGGAGAGGTCTGCTGCGCCTTGTGCGTCCCCTCCCTGGCTGGCAGCAAGGATCGAACTCGTGCTGCAATGGCTGCGGTTTGCTTCATAGTGCGTTGCTTAACCCACTGCGCTACCAGGGAGGCCCTTTCTTTCTTCTTTTTAAAAAAGATTTATTTATGCACACAAGAACTGGGGTAAAGGCCAAAGATGTTGGGGTGAGACAACTCACCGGAGACTGAGGGAGCAGAAGCATATCGACTGAAACACACTGCCGAGGAGAGCAGCGGGCGAGGCAGGAGAGGTCTCTTAGGCCATGTGGGTCCCCTCCCTGGCCAGCGGCAGGGATCGAACTTGTGCTGCAGTGGCAGTGGATGCCTCATAGTGCGGTGCTCAACTCCTTGCACCACCAAGGAGGCCCTGGGCAGTTTCTACCCTGGAGGGCAGTAACAGCAATTAAAATTATTGATTAATTTCCTAATTCTGGGGCTGATTATCCGGAGCATTTTTTCATTTCAGTTGTGATGAGAACTGAGAACATAATTTGCTTTGAACTATGACAGACGTATGGGCCATGCAGCCACCTAGGACCCTGCACCCAGCTGTGTGTCTGTCGATGGGTTTGAATCTAGGGGTTCTGACATTAAGGTCACCTGGGCGCAGGGCCCAGCCATGCCAGGAAGCACTTCCATTCAAAGGGTGGGTGAGAGGACTTGGACTTTGAGTAAGCGCCCAGGGAATATTGATGTATGTTTTTGTCTAAGAACCATAGATTTATTCAGTCTCTTTCATGCAGCATACATTTATTAAGTGTGTCCTCTGCACCATGAGTCACCCTTGGTTCTGGAAACCAAAGATGGTTGAGCCAGACCCTGTCGGAATAAGTGTCCCAACATGCTTCAGAGATAGTGACAGTGACTTGGTAGGCATAAAGTTCCCAACTAAATTCCAAAGAGGAGCCAGTTCTCCCCAGGAGAGAGGAGATAAAGAGCTATTCCATTTCTGGTCAAGCACAGGCCACCCCATAAAAGTGGTAAGAATCAAGTAGCTAAAATGTTCTGTGGGGGGCCTCCCTGGAGGCACAAGGAGTTAAGCACTGCACTATGAAGCATCTGTAGCCACTGCAGTATGAGTTCGATTCCTGGCCAGGGAGGGGACCCGCATAGCACAGCAGGCCTCTCCTGCCTTGCCTGCTGCTCCCCTCAGCAGTGTATTTCGGTCGATCTGCCTGTTCTGCTCCCTGCTCTTTCTCTGGTGAATCCTCTCACCCCCCCCACCACCTCTGACCTGTACCCCCGTTCTTGCGTGCATAAATAAATAAATCTTTAATAAAAAATAAAATGTTCTGTGGGTTACTACAACTGTTCAGAGTAACTGGAGGTCATACTCCACTGTAGCTCCCTTGTGGGGCCTCCCTAGCTTCTCAGATCTAGGAAGCAAAGCCCCTGGGCCTTGGAAGGGCAGGACAGGTTGCCTCCCTGAGCCCCCCAGCGACAGGCAGTGTTATCACCTTGGGTGAAAGGAGCAGACACCATGAAAGCACCACCCCAAACCAGGCTCATGGGGCCTAACCAAGAATGGGACTGCAGTCTCCCCCGGCCTCGTCATGAAGTGAACCCCAAATAACGAGCAGGACATTGATCCTCCACGGCCGGTCACACAGGGCATGAGAGCCAAGGATGGAGCGAGCGGGAACACCGAGAAAACTCGGGTAGACGGCCATACCATGGAGTATACCACAGTAAAAAGGAACGAGGAGTGGATATGAGCCGCCGTGGGGATGGCTGCAGACAGCACGCTGAGTAGGGGAGCCAGGAGCCAAGACCGCGTTGGGACTCTGCGTTGGGAAGCATTATGTGAAATGTCTACACAGCGTGGATTGGTGGTTGTTGTGTCTGGCACAGATGAGGAGCGTGGGGTGATGGCTATGGGGAGTGGGTTTCCTTTTGGGGATGATGAAATCTTCTGAAGGGATTGTGAAGATGGATTCATAACTCTGAGAATATACTAGAAAGCCATTGAATTGGACACTCTCAGTGGGTGAACTGTATGGTGGGGGACTTGTATCACATGAAGCTCTTTAAACCACACTCGGAAAGCCCCAGAGTCGCATGACATCTGCAGTCGGAGGGCTTGTGGCCTGTGCTGGGCCAAGGGCCGCTGTGATTGCTGTCGGCCCCCAAATCTACCACGGTTGACCAGACCAACTCAAGCACAGAGGCCAGCTCCCGCCGGAGAAGAAGCCCAGTGCAGGCACAGTGTCGCTGTCTGCAGTCCCTGCTGCTCTTCTCTGCAAAAAAATATAGTAGAAGGTCAAGAAAAAACCCAATCCACTGATAAGAGACAAAACAGTAAGCAGAAAAAGACCCACCATGGCCCAGATGCTGGAATTATTAGATGATGACTTTGCAATAATTACAGTTAATATATTAAGTATCTAAAAGAAGATGGGAGACCTCAGCCAAGGCAGATGTAGGAACGTAGGGAAGGAATTTGGGAAGAGGCAGTGATAGAGGAGAGGACGGGAGAAGATGAGGACTTGGCTGCAGTAGATGGTGTCGGTGGGGCCTCGGCCCAGGCAGGAATGTGCCTGTTCTGAACTGTTCTTGGTAATTACAGTTGTGTGCTGCATGATGGTGTTTTGGTCAATAAGGACTGAATACAGACAGTGATCCCTATATTTAGACTAAGTATGTATTGTTAACGTAATGTAAAGTGTTCTGGGGGCCCCTACCCCTGCAGCAAATAAACTAAGCCATTTTCAGACTCCATCTCTCATGCAGGGATCAGGAATGTGCTGCTTGAAGGTGTAAGTCTTTTCACATAGAAAAGGCTTAAGAGTGGGCACTGAACTCTCCATCTCTGCATTCATTAGGAAGAGGTCCCATCCGATCCTGCATGGCCTTGCTCTTCATCATCTTGTCTTTTTAGCTGGATAACTCAAAACTAGAAGTCCGTCCTATGAGGGATGATGGCATTCTTTTTCTTTTTAAAGATTTATTTCTGCATACAAGTACTGGGTTCAGGCGAGAGGTGTGGGGATCAGAGGATCCACCAGAGATAAAGTGGGGAGCAGAACAGGCAGACTGACTGAAGCACAATGCTGAGGGCAGCAGCGGGTGAGGCAGGAGAGGTCTGCTGTGCCATGTGGGTCCCCTCTCCAGCCGGCAGCAGGGATCGAACTCGTGCTACAGTGGCTGCGGTTTGCTTCATAGTGCATTGCTTAACCCACTGCGCCACCAGAGAGGCCCCCAATGATGGCATTCTTAATGCCAGCAACTCACTGTTTTTAGCTATAGGAAATACATTCGAACTTGTGTTTACCTGAACAGCTCTCACAGAGTAAAATCTGCCTGGGTTTGAATCCTCACCTTGATTATCTAATAAACTCTTTGTTTATTCTTGAGACTTTATTTTTCAGCAAGCAGTAATATGCGAGGCCCTCCAGCTGTGTGTAATTATAACCTATGACGTTTGCACAGTGATGAAACCTCCTAGAAATGCATTTCTCAGAATGTATCCCCATCTTGAAGCGATGCACAAGTACTTTGGATCACTAGGAAGGCACAAACTATTGAAGTAAATTAAAACTTGCTTTCAAGTGCTTTATATGAGAGAGTGGGGAGAGAGAGAGCGGGAGAGAGAAGAGAGATGGGGAGAGAGGGAAGAAAAGAGAGGAGGGAGAGATGGAGAGGATGAGGGAGAAGGGGTGAGAGAGGTGGGGCAGAGAGGGAAGGAGGGAGGGTGGGAGGGAGAGAAGGAGGGAGAGAGAGAGAAAGGGAGGGAGAGAGAAGGAAAGCAAATGTGGAAAATGTTAACAATAGGTGGATCAAGATGAAGGATATAAACATTCCTATATTACTATATTATTCTTTCAACTTTCCTCTGGCTTTAAAAAAATTCTCGAATGAAATAGTGGTGGTGGGGAATGATTTAACCCGAAAGTGTTGACTCGGCCTGGTCATGTCTCCAGGTTCTGTATGAATAAAACTGCCACCAAGAACAGACCGATGGCCATTTCAAATCTCCTCGCTGGGGCCTCCCTGGTGGCGCAGCGGATTGAGTACCACACTGTGAAGCATCTGCTGTGAACTAGCTTGCAGCAGCATGAGTTTGATCCCTGACAGAGAGGGGACCCCATGGCGCAGCAGACCTCTCCTGCCTCGCCCGCTGCTCCCCTCAGCAATGTGTTTCAGTAGATCTGACTGTTCTGCTCCCCACTCTGTCTCTGGTGAATCCTCTCACCTCCTGCAACTCTGGCCTGTACCCAAGCTCTTGTGTGCATAAATAAATAAATCTTTAAAAAAAAAAACAACAAACTCCTCACTGTGCCCAGAGAAGAGGTGATGAGGACAAAGTGTCCCTGTGTTCTTTGCCCTAGAGGGAAGGACTCTGACTGACGTGACAACCCTGAGGTGCGGACCCCAGCGAGCCCCTAACATGCTGTGGAACATCTGAGCCTCAGTTACTTCCTTGGCAACACGAGGGGTTTGAGCAGACCGGCTGTGAGCATCCTGGACCCCAAATGTTCAAAGCTTCTTGTGCTGTGGCTCAAAGGGCAGGAGACGTCCGGAAGGGCTTCCACGGGCTGGAGGACCTTAAAACAGGGCTGTCTCTTTGATCTGACAGGAGTCAGGTAGGAATCCCTGGTCCTTCTAGGCCTCTGAGGTTCCCCATGAGGTTCATTAGCAGTTGGGGCACAGCTGCTTTGGATCCAGTTCAGCGCCACCCACGTTAACGAGCAGCTGCCATGTGCCGGCACCATCCTGACCTGGGAGAGAGGATGGCTGGTTAGGCTAACTGCATAACTGCTCACTCCCAGGGGCGTGGAATAACTGCATGGAGGAGACTGGGCCAAGTTGGCAGGCAGCCCCGGCCACTCCACCACTTCCAAATTTCCCCTGTTTTGAACAATGGTGATAGTTAGAGGAGGCACCACATTCTCTGCTTCCACTTAATCAGGAACTGAGGGCCCAGGTGAAGCCATATAAGATGGAAGTCCGGTGGGCCAGGGGAGATTCATGAAGATGAAGGGCAGACTTTCTTCTCGAATTTGGACTCACCAGGGACATGGTTGTGGGGCTTGGAGGAGAGACAAGTAAGGGCACTTGAAGGATATACGTGGGAGCAGACAGTGGCAGCCTCGATTTGTACTTTGATTTTGCTTCTTTTGTCCCAGCTTTCTGGAACTTGCTTCAGAACCCCTTGCCCAAGGGTCTGCACCAGAAGGTGCCTTAGACTTGTGACAAGATTTCAGGTCTCGGTGCTCCTGCTTTGGGCTGACCCTGCTTTGGGCATTTTACCCATGGGGAGATAGGTAATTTTGGGGAGTTGTATTCAGAACCTCCTTTCTTCTCCTCTATGCCCACTAATTCATTAAAAATCTTTCACACTAATGGTCTCCTTTGTCTTTGTGTGGATAGATGACCAGACCCCTCTAGAGCGTGCTAATGTGGGGGTCCCTGGGTAGCCCCCAGTTGTATACTGACTTGGCCACTTCTCCACGCTCTTCTCAGGCCACTGTGTCCCAGGCCACTGTGTGCAGGGCTGGTTCCCTGCATACAAGATCCTGTTGACATACTTTTCCTGAATAAGAGCCCAGACAGGTTTGGGTGGTGATTAGACAATGTTTTTGTTTCTGTGGAACTGTAACTCCCCGGAGAGCCAGAGGAAGGCCCAGTGAGAACACGGCTGCTGCAGGAAATGATGGAAAGTTAACCGGACTCGCCCCTACAGCCCCAAGCCCTGTTTAGATCAGATAGCTCCCTCACGCTCCCTCCAGTGCAGGAGTAGAACCACATCATCTTTATTTTCTCTTTGTCATTATTTATTTGTTTGTTTGTTTTTCTGACAGTGTTTGCTTTCTTTTCTAGGTGTAGTCCCCGGAGAATTTCCACCACCAATTCACCGCTGCACCATCACCATGGTCCCTGTGCTCTCCCATCCCGACCTTGATCCCAGTCCCTCCCTCTTCCCTGCAGAATGTCTCAGCTTTGTAGCTGTCTGTTTATTTTCGTTTGTTTTGTTGTCATTTTTTGTTGTTGTCATTGATGTTATTGTTTTATTTTTCCCTTGATCCCCTATATTCCTCCTGTAAGGGAGACCATCCGGTATTTTTCTTTTGCCGAGAAGCCATGTTTCTAGGCATATAAGTACAGGCCTAACTGTCTGTGTGAATTGATGCGCATGAAGGGAGCTGGAGGAACATACTTAGTTTGCTTTCTTTTCTGGGTGTAGTCCCATAGAATTTCCACCGCCAATTCACCCGTGCACCATCACCATTGTCCCTTGTGCTGTTCCTGTCCCGGCCTTGATCCCAGTCCCTCCCTCTTCCCTGCAGATGACTCTGATTTGTAGTTGTCTGTTTATTTTTGTTTTGTTTTGTTATTCTCCCCCCACCCCCTATTATCCTTCTATAAGTGGGACCATTCAGTACTTTTCTTTTTCCTTCTCACTTATTTCACTGAGCATCATCCCTTCAAGCTCCACCCATGTTTCTGCAAATGGCTGTAGTTTATCTTTTTTGATTGCTGAACAATGTTCCATTGGAACCACATAATCTTTAAATTCCCTCCCAGTTCTCATTTCCTAAATAGAATAAAAACCAGTTGATAAAATGCAAGCTGATTCATCTATTTCTAAGTAGTGAACATACAGGATAAAGGACACAAAGAAGAACGGGCATTCAGGTTTATTTATTATTTTTTAAAAAGATTTATCTATTTATGCGTACAAGCACTGGGGCACAGGCCAGAGGTGCGGGGGCCGAGAGGATCCACCAGAGACAGAGTGGGGAGCAGAACAAGCAGAGAGATTGAAACTCATTGCTAAGGGGAGCAGTGGAGAGGTCTGCTGGGCCATGTGGGTCCCCTCCCTGGCTGGCAGCAGGGTTTGAACTTGTGTTGCAGTGGCTGCGGTTTGCTTCATAGTGTGGTGCTTGACCCATTGCACCACCAGGGAGACCCCCAACATTCAGGTTTGGAGCTGAGAGTGGTAAGACAAATTTATAACAAAGATATTCTGACAACAGTGCACTTGTCACCGTGTTTATGGCAACGAGGCCAAATGGGAGCAGGTTTCAGACATAAGTAATCAAAAACTTTACCAGCCAGACCCAACTCTGTTACTTCCCGGTCATAGATCAGCTCCAGCACTGAGCGTATTCTGAGACTGAGCACAACGTAAGTCTCCAGCATGTCCTGGAGGGAAGGACTCTGAATAAGGGGACAACCCTGGGGTCCACACCCCCATGAACCCCTAATATGCTGTGAAACATCTGAGCTCAGTTACTTCCTCGGCAACACAAGGGGGTTGAGCAGACCAGCTGTGGGGACACCGGACCCCATATGTCCAAAGCTTCTCCAGTGGCCCCTGACCACACGCTCCCACACATTCCTGAGACTTCACACCTCAGTTCTCTGTCACTCTGGTCCCTGAATACACATACAGCAGGATGTGTGTGGGGATGGGGAGCTGAGGTTGAGGTTGAGGCTGTTCTGAAGGAAAGGCCTGGGATGAGGTGGGGACCAGGGGGGTCACCGGGGAAGGGCCAGCTCTGAAACACCCCAACTGGTAACTGAAGGTGGAGGAAGGGGAAGTAAAGAAAAGCAGCTTTAAATGGGCAGGGAGATGATTCCTTGAATGATAAATTAGAGAAAGAACAAGATGTCACCAACACTACCCATAAAGAGCTTCAAGAAATTTCTTCATTTGTTGAAGCCCTTGTTCTCAATGCAGGAAATCTTCAGTGATAGACAACAATGATCTTGCTTTACTTTTGTCATTCAGTAAACATTTCCCTCCAAAGTTAAAAGTGGTTACAAGAAATCATTTATGTCTCCCTCACTCTCCTCCTCCATAGCCCCATCGCTCATGCACAATTCAGTTAAACTTATTGTGTGTTCAAAATAAATCTTATAAAAATATCCATTTGGGTAATTTGGGCTTTCTGGAATTTTTTGAGAGATAGACAAAACTGTCTCACTTCAAGAAAAAGGGTGTGACAGGCCCATGGTCACACCATGGGGATGAGTTCTGGCTTGGTGACTGACAAAGGACCCCGCCCTGTTTAGAAGGGAAGGGATCAGCGAGGTGGAGGAGGCCCCTGAGAGACCAGGGTGTCTCTGAGGAAGAGAAGGACACAGCCAGAGTCCAGTGGCTCTGCCCTGGTGTGGTGGCAACTGCACAAAAACAACGCTGTGCCTCCTTTCCCCACACGCCTCTCACACGGTGCTGTTCTTGACCACTTGTAAGTGTTCTCTGCCCTTTCCTTTCCTTTTTTATTTGTTTACCAGCAATTTTTAAAATAAATTTTTATTATGACTTTATTATTTTTTAAAGGTTTTACTTATTTATGCATACGAGAGCTGCGGTACAGGCCAGAGATGTCGGGGGTAGGTGAGAGGGTTCACCAGAGACAGAGCAGGGAGAACAGGCAGATGGACTGAGGTACACTGCTGAGGGGAGAGGCAGGAGAGGTCATCACCTCCCTGGCCAGGGATCGAACTCCAACTCCCTGGCCACGGATCGAACTTGTGCTGCAGTGGCTGAGGATGCTTCATAGTGTGATGCTTAATCCCTTGCGCCACCAGAGTGGCCCCCTGATTTTGGTGCTTTTGGCAGGCAGAGCTCTTCAGAGGCGATGGCAGTCATTACCTTGGTCTTCTGGTGGATATGTTACAGGGCAGGGAAGGGGGCACCCCAGAACCCCCAAACCTGCCCTCTCTAAATGGGTTCTGCCATCTGCTGCATCAAGACAAACATGTAAGACCTCTCATGGATATGAACTTTAATACAATTAGGGAACAATACAGAAAAGACAAAGAATATAGTTACTAAAGCAAGCATCAAAAGTTACCATCCCCTTGAGGGTAAAAGTCCAGCAAAAGAGAATTGGCCCAAAGCAAGGCTCAAAAGCCTATCATTAGTCTAAAAGGCCCTTTCAGTGGAGACCCATAGAAAAGAGTCAGAAAGAGTCAGACAAATCTGGGAGGAAAAGAGCAAAATCAAAACCAAGGTGAAAGCTGCCATTGTTCACCCCGCCACGGGTCTCTCACCCACATCTGTTCCAACCAGTCCAGGACCAAGAAGCAAGCACAGTTTCTTCACATGTCCCTCTGCTCCACGTGCCTCCTCCAGGTCTCCTTGCTGCTCTCCATCCTGCTTCCTTCTTCTCCCGTCTCCTCTCCAGCTTCTTCTTATCCTGGAACTTCCCCTTTTCCTGGGAACCACCTGTTACAGATACAGTGTGCACAGTACATTCTGACCCTCTTTCTGTGTTCTTTGGGGTTCTAGGCCCTGCCTGATCAGCTGGGTGTTTGTGCACAGGGGATGGGTGAGCTCAGAGTCCGATCGGGGCTCTTACTTGAAATCGTTTTCTCTCTTCTTTGACTACCACGCCGATTAGAGTCTTCGCACACCCCAACAGTATGCTCTCTACGTCTTGTCTTTATGCACAAGGGTGTCCAAACTCTTACAATAAGAACGTGGGTTTCAGCAGCCGTCCTTCTGCCCACCTGTGCCTATGCAGGTGCTTCTCTCCACCAGCTCTCTCCCCTGCAGGGCAGCAGCCTCCTGCCTGCCCGTGACCTGCACCTGCTGGGGCTTCTCTGCACTGACCCCCCCAGTGGAGGCTGTGCTCCCCATGGCGGCCTCCTGCAGCCATGCAGCCTCTCTCAGCAAACCTGCCCCTTTCAGAGCATCTCTTTCTGCCTGCTTGTGTCTATGTAAGTGTCCTTTACTCTTCTGTCCCTTTCCCTAATAAAACTGCTCTTAAAAAAAAAAAAAAGAACGTGGGTTTTCACCATTAACTGGTTAACTGGGGACCCCTCAGTTTAGCCCTACATTAATTATGGAATTTGGAAATTTGTGGGTGTGTGAGAGAGGACTAGAGAAGTATTTACTTAATCACCTTTTATTTGAAACCAAACAAATATTTACCTAGAGTATGTAACAAACAATACATGTTGCTCTCTGCCTCAAATGTTAGTCAGCACCGAGAAAAGAGAATAGGAGAGGAAGAGACCCACAGGTGGGGCAGACAGACCATCGTGCTGAAGGGGGATGAGAAACACCGGAGAAGTGGGCTGCAGATTTCTAGAGGCCTCTTCCGGGTGGAGAGCCATGCTTGTCCCGGGAAAGGTCCCTCTGCCCTGCTGGGCCCATGAGCCGGGAGGCCAAGCGGTAAAAGCACGAAAGCCAGGGTGTCCTCAGCTCCGTCCCTTCTGGTTCTCTCGTAGGAAACAACTTTGAGGGTCTGCTAGGCTCCTTCTAAGCTGACAGCAGAGAAGATTTTGATGCACGTCATTCTTGGGGTAAGCCACACAGCAGAGCAGGGGGTGCACAGAACCCCAGCAAGTGGGGTTTCTTGCAGACACCCTGAGATTTCTGTCCTCTCTACACCCATATCCTTGTGAGTGATGCAGCCAATGAAGATATGCATACATGACCGGGAACTTTTTTGTGATAAAAATTTAAAGGCCAGAAGTATTTTATGTCCACTGATTAGTTATCTTAGTCTCTGTTTTTTTGTCGCTTGCCTCTCTGCCTCCCTACCCTTGTGGCTTGCCTCACCCTGCCCCCCCTTTTTTTTTTCTTTTTTTTTTATTAAAATATTTTAAAGTTTACATATACTTGTCATCAATTGTAATCCCCATGTATTCCCCATCACCATCTCACCAGTGCACCATCACCTCAGTCCCTCGTGCTCCCATCTTCCCTC
>JAGFMF010012268.1:1350029-1423748 GCA_019455555.1 Galemys pyrenaicus
CTTTTGCCTTCTGACTTGCTTCGCTAAGCATAATCCCCTCCAGATCCATCCATGTTCCCATGAATGAGTCTAGTTTTTCATTTCTGATTGCTGAGTAGAGTGCTGCTATAAACATAGGGGTACCCTGCCCCTTTTGTACCTGTTTGTCTTTTCTCTAGCTCTTCCTACCACCAACTGAGCTGTTACATAATGAAACCTTTTAAGTTTTTAAAGAGTTATTTATCTATGCATACAAGAGCTGGGGTACATGCCAGAGGCAAGGGAGGTGAGAGGATTCACCAGAGACAGAGTGGGGAGCAGACCAGGCAGATGGACTGACATACACTGCTCAGGGGAGCAGAAGGCGAGGCAGGAGAGCTGCTGTGCCATATGGGTCAGTAGGGTAGGTATTTAAGGTATGCTGCATTTTCACAGCTAAAAGCACAAATGGAAGTATGAGGGTTCGGGCCATTTACCCTGTGGGTTAGACAACATTAAGTTACTCTGCATCATCCCACTTCCTGGAATGGTCTGGTATGTTCTTTCTCTGGCCCCAATCCCAGGTGGATGTGACATCACCCGGCAGGTATGTCTGCACCCCCACAGAAGACTTCGCTTCCCATGATCACATTATCCAGGTGTGCCATATTTAGACATCTTTCCACCTGCAAAAATGGTAAGTTCCTAAATTTAGAGACAAGACCTCTTGTAAGTTGTGCATAATGTTTAGCCTATTATTGAATGTATAAATATACTTAGAAAATGAGTGAGAATAAAGACGCTAGAATGGAAGAATATGTGCAATGCTAAAGGACTCTCCTTTTTCTAAAAGGTAGACCCAGAATATGATGATGGGAAATAAAAAAAAAAGGTAATAATGCCGTCTTAAAAAAACAGGGTTTCGCAGTGTTTTAAAAATAGAGTTAGAGGGGCCTCCCTGGTGGCGCAGTGGGTTAAGCAATGCGCTATGAAGCAAACCGCAGCCACTGCAGCACGAGTTTGATCCCTGCTGCTGGCTGGGGAGGGGACCCACATGGCGCAGCAGACCTCTCCTTCCTTGCCAGCTGCTCCTCTCAGCAGTGTGTTTCAGTTGATCTGCCTGTTCTGTTCCCCACTCTGTCTCTGGTGGATCCTCTCACCGCCCCCCCACCTCTGGCCTGTACCCCAGTTCTTATATGCATAAATAAAACATTTTTTAAAAATAGAGTTAGAATGGTCCAGAATGGATTATGATCAACCAGTTATTTGTCTGAATTTCTTTCCTAGTCATACCTGGATTTTCTTGGTCCTGAGGCTTCCATGGAGCGGGGGAAGGTGGGTTCTAGGGAACAGTCTGCCTGCCCTTGGGTAAGTCCTCTAGCTTCTGTCCTCTGAGTCTGGGGGTGCACAGGAGTGCTGTGGAGGGTTCGGGGATGAGGGGATAGGGGATGGGGTGCTGCCTTTCTCTGCCTAACATTTTTCTGGGAAAGCAACTGAGATAATGTATGTAAAAATGTCTACAAACCACAGAGTGCCATCAAAGTCATGTGAAATTCTTACTGTATTTTTATCCACAGTAAAACTACGGCTATTTGGAGCATTTACCTCAGCCAGGCTGGCAGCCTCCCCTCAGCTGTCTCAGCTGTTCTCAGGAATTTTGTGGCAGCCACTCCCTCAGCTCTCAGTTGGCCTAGAGTTTAGACAACATCTCTCTCCTAACGCGTCCTAACAGCTCACCCCCCAATTTTCCAGCCTTTCCCTACTAAATCACATTGGTGGCTAACACCCAAATATAGGCTTTGGGGCTCACTCCTTTAATCAAAGGCGGAATAAAGCATCTGGGCCTGTGCTGGAGCTCCAGGAGGGAGCCTGGTGCTCTCATGTAAGGACAACCCCTCTGTACAGACAGACAGAGGCGAGGCATCATTGAGACCCTGCCCACTCAGACTCTAGCTGCTCCTCTCTGTCCTCCTCCGTTCCCTCCTCCTCGAGTTAAGTACGCTGGTGCAAGAACACAACACACCGTGGGGACTACAACTGATGTCAAATGCATATTAAATAAATAAATGAATATTGGAAAAAAAGAATGCAACACAAGATCCTCCCTCCCAGCACAGCGTATACTCCAGTGCTGTAGACTCAGGGACTACCGGCGGCTTTCTAGAAAGTGTTCGTTCTGCTGCAGGGAAGTCTGCTGACTGTTAACTCCCCATGGCCTAGACCCTGGCTCCTTTAACCAGCAACCGCCCCCGGTGCTCTATGGTGTATGCTGGCACAGCCAGGAACTGTTAGGCCCAGTAGAGCTGTTATTGGAAGCAGATGAAAGAGAAAGAACTCCTGAGTCCCTCATCATTCCGGGAGGGCAGGGGGTCGCAGGCTTTCCTGGTGGAGTGAGCCTCCTTCTCCCTGACCTGCTCTTCCCGCACATCCTCTCGGAGCTGAGCCTGAGCTCCCTTAGCCCAGACACCGAGCAGCTGGCCTCCAGCCCCGCTCCCTGCCAGCAACCACGCCCCTCCGCCCTCTCATCTGGCTCCCACTCAACAGAACAACTGAAGAAGTGGCATGTCAAGGGCTCCCTGACTATTTTTATCCGACCATCTGCCTTCTCAGCCAGGCTAGCAGGCAGCAACAGGCCCAAAGAATGCTGCAGCCGGGGGGTAATGCTGGACAGCTGAGGGCGCCCCGCCCCGCCCCAACCGTTGTTCTTGGGATGCTGGAAATGTGTGGGGCACCAAGAGGAAGAGACGCCCTCTGCACCTGGCAGTGTGGCCCGTGTGGGTGCTGTGCTTTCTTTTCCATTTGCAGGATGAGCGGGGCCAGCTCTACCCGTGCTGCTGGGGCCTGGGTGGCAGTGCCAGGCAGGGAGCGAGCGCTGGGCTGAGCCATCAAAGGAGAGAAGAGACGGATGTTCTCAGAGGACTCGCCTCCAAAGACGAGTGGACTTGAGCTGGACTTGTCCCTGTGAAGGCGAGTTTGTTCATCTAGGCAGAAAGCTAAGCAGCCCCCGTGCCCGAGCGCCAGCTTCGGGGCGGTGGGTATAGAAAGAGCTGCTTCCCTGTGCTGGCACAGAGGAAATGTTTGAAACAAAATCAGTAAAACCCCTTCCATTGTAGACATTTCTAAACAGACATAAAAGTGGAGATTAGGATGATGAATCTTGTGTTTTCATCAGACTCCAGGTAGAAACAATTTTTAAAAAAGATTTATTTATTTATGCACACAAGAGTTGGGGTACAGGCCAGAGTCATGGTGAGAGGATCCACCAGAGACAGAGTGGGGAGCAGAACAGGCAGATGGACTGAAACACACTGCTGAGGGGAGCAGCGGGAGGCAGGAGAGGTCTGCTGTGCCCTGTGGGTCCCCTCCCTGGCCGGGGATCGAACTCGCATGGTAGTGGCTGCAGAAGCTCCAGAGTGCGGTGCTCAACCCCTTGCGCCACCAGGCCCGATTCTAGGTAATTTTTTCTTGCATAATCCTGATGATGTTATCATTTGAAAGTTGATACAACTATCTTCAAACCATGAAGCATTTCGTAATGTTAAAGGTACTCAGAAATATAAAAGTTATTTGAACCCGACTAAAGCAACAAGGGTCAGATGGAGAGACTGGGAAATTGAGCCCTGGCTGCCGACCGCCTCAGCGTGGGCTCTGGATGCAGACGGCTGTGGGCTAATCTGATGCCTTGGGGCTGGCTGGAAGTGGGACTCTCCCCTGTTCTTCCCACCACCAGCAGGTCTCCGGGTGCCGGAGGGGCTGCCGCGGTCACATATGCCAGTCCCAGCCAGCCTTTCCAATGACCGGAGCCCCCCATTGCCCCCTGTGAATTTCCTTTCTGCTTCAACTGTCTAGAACCCACATTGAGCGTGGTGACTCAGAAAATGAAAGTGAAAATGGTCATGTGGCACCCTGGGGAGTGGGCTGTAACCAGCTAGGGCTTGGTCTTCTCCTGTCTCCTTTGGTATTTTTTTTTTAAAAATAATTTATTTATTATGCATACAAGAGCTGGGGTACAGGCCAGAGGAGCGGGGGCTGAGAGGATCCACCGGAGACAGAGTGGGGAGCAGAACAGGCAGATGGACTGAAACACACTGCTGAGGGGAGCAGCGGGCGAGGCAGGAGAGGTCTGCTGCGCCATGTGGGTCCCCTCCCTGGCTGACTGGGGATCGAACTCGTGCTGCAGTGCCGCTGCGGAGCTCAACCTGCTGCGCCACTAGGGAGGCCCCTGGCTTTTTTTTTTTAAGACTTATTTATGCATACAAGAGCTGGGGTACAGGTCCCAGGTGTGTGTGGGGGGAGGTGGGAGGGGCTTCACCAGAGACAGAGCAGGTTGCACAATAGGCAGATTGACCAAAGTGCACTGCTGAGGGGAGCAGTGGGTGAAACAGGAGAGGTCTGCTGCGCCATGTGGGTCAGCTCCCTGTCGGGGGGGCTCGAACTCATGCTGAAGTGCCTGTGGTTATTTCATAGTGTAGGCCTTAACCCCTTGCACCACCAGGGAGGCCTCTCTTTTGGCTCTTGGTCCCTGTGTGGGGCGATTCTCTTGGCCTTTTCCTGTGGCAGCTGCCTAGATGCTGCTTGGGCCAGCCCAGGCCGTGGGGCATGTGGGCAGGTGTCCATCTGGCAGCTGCCCCTGAATATTGTAGAGTAGGAGACCAGCTATTTGTGTCACCTGAAGAGCAGGAAGAGATGCTTTCCAGACAGAAGCGCATACCACGGAAGCTCATGGCCATGACAACTGAGACCACCGTCCTGACAAAGCAGCTCCTGGGCAAACGACACTTTTCTGGGTTTTGTGGCTGGTGGCTCAGTGGGGCTGCAGGTCACTGGGGCCACAGGCAGGCTCAGACTTGTTCTAACGCCTGCTTTGGGGTGGTGGCTATGTACTCCCACCCCGCTGCTTCGGTGACACACTGCTGGGTGAGGGCTTCTCTACAGTGGGGCTCCCTCCATTGTCTGTCACTGTCAAGGGCTGCCTGAGACAGGGGATTTGACCCACCACGGCTCTGTGCTCTGGCCTCCGTCAGGTCTCAGAATATGGTCATCCTAGCAGTTCTGGACATGTTTGATTCCATTATCACAGCTTTGCACCGACTGTCTCCTGTGAAGATAAATCCAGCCCCAGTGCAAACTCCCCCGCCACCCCCATGCTTCTTTTCAAACTCTGGAAAGATCTCAACATCATTTTGAAACCAGAGGAAACGGTCTTCTGAGGCTGTGCTCCAGCATGAGGCCATCTGGCTTCTTTAAAAAAAAAAAAAAAAGATTTATTTATGTATGCATACAAGAACTGGGGCACAGGCCAGAGGTGCAGGAGGCGAGAGGATTCACCAGAGACAGAGTTGGGAACAGAACAGGCAGACTGACTAAAAACACACTGCTGAGGGGAGCAGTGGGGGAGGCAGGAGAGGTCTGCTGTGTAGTGTGGGTCCCCTCCCTGGCCCAGGATCGAACTTGCACTGCACTGGCTCCGGATGCTTCACAGTGTGGTGCTTAACCCTTTGTGCCACCAGGGCGGACATCTGGCTTTTATCACCACAGAAAAGGTGATAAAAATTGCAAGTGGGGCAATTGTTGGGGCTGCCCATTGTGAACCAGGGACCGAACTCCACCTCCTGACTTCTGGCACAGCCCACACCAGGGAGGACTATGCCTGCACAGCCCCTGAGGTCCTGAGAGGGGGCTGCTGGGAAGGGGGAAGGGCTGGGGGGCCTTTTCCAGAGCCTTTACTAGGGAGTGGTCTGCCTGGGCTCCCTCCTTTTCATTGGAGCCGCTGTGGAAGGCACCTTCCCTGCTGGGGGGCAGGACTTCTGCCCCTACCCCTTCAGGGGCTGGGAGAGTGCAGCCATGTTCTTGCTATGACAATCCCTAGGGGTCTGAGGCAGGTCGGGCATGAACCGGAAGGCCTGGCTTGATCTTGACCGCTACCTTGTCAGCCTGACCTGACAGTCCAGTGCCCCATGAGACCACCTGCACCAAGAGAGGGACACCCCATTTCTCCTGGTGCTCAAGAGACCTGTCCCTTAGTATCTGATGACTACAGAGTTCTGAGTTCTTTTACAAATCAGTTATTGTTCTCACAGCTGTGCTTTAGATATTTTTATGTTATTTTGGGTGCTGTCAGGAACCACACATAGTTCTACTGTTACCGGGCTGCAGCCAGTAGGAGGAGTGGTCTCTGGCTCCCCTGAAAGTTAGGGTGGCAGTCCTTCCTCAGAAACCTTTTATGGAGTACTGTGCTGCCTGGATTGTGGAATGGACCAATCGGGTGTGAGCTGTGGGTTGATTGATACCAGAACTCCGCCTCTCACCACAAGTCAGTGGTAGCAGAGCTCCTCTTGTAAGTTACACTTCCTGAATTCTGGAACAGGCCAAAATGGACTAATCAGGTGCAGGATTGAAAAGTGGACCAATTAGACTGTGGGGGGGGCACCTTGAAAGTGAATATAAGACAGGGTCAAAGGGAGCATTGAGATGGGGAGCTGATTGGAATTTGGAGCAACCTGGAGGAGCAGAGGAGAAGCAGCAGCCCAGAGGAAGAAGGGATCCGAAGAAGCAGCAGAGGAAGAAGAGCTCCTGCAGAGGAAGAGGAGAATACGGTTCCAGCCTTCGAAGAAAGGAGGGTAGCCTCCAGCAGCTGCCCTCTGAGGAGGGGAGAGAGATTGAAGGACTTTGTAGGGACTGGGACTTGGTCCTGTCTGTGACACTGACTGGAAGGAGCACCAAAGGCCCTGGGCCTGGTTTCTCAAAGAGCTGTTTGTTGGTGGTATAAACCAACAGCTCACAAGAGCTGTAACACTGGAACACCGCCTCTGCAGGCCCGTAGTGGTCATTGCTACTGGACAGTGCTGCCTAGAACTGGGGACCGGTGACTGCCAACATTGCTGTCTGGATGAAGCAGCCAGCCTCTTGTGGATACATAAGCGCTCTCGTTTCCCCCAGTTTGTAAATAAACCCCATGACTGTTGTTCCTGTAGCCTGAGGTTCCTTGCAATTGTGTGCGCGGGTGAGAACAGACAGTGACCTGTATTGGGCACTGTCCTCTGATAGGCTGTAGACCCTGTTGCTCAACCTGCTGAGCCACCAGGGAGGCCCCTTATTCAATCTTTATAATACTATGGTTATGAAGGAAAAATAACAGAAAGTCTTTTTTGCAGATTGTAAAAAGGAACAAGAGTCCCAAGTCAGAGGAACAAAGTCTGATCCAGTGGGTGGTGCTCACAGCCAACTCTATGGTAAAAAGTAGAACTTCTCAGATGTCATTCCCTGAGTGAGGGCTTATGGGTAAAGGGGGTGGAGCTGGGGCTTTTGGCAATTAAAATACTGCTGAGGTTTTTGACAGTTAAGTTGCTAGGGCTTTGGGAATTAAAAACAAACAAAAAACAAAAACAAAAAAACTGCTTGTGTTTTTGGCAATTAAACCACTGGGGAGGGAAGTATCTCTGAAGAAGCTGCCAGCTTGCCACATGCAGCTTCAGCTTGGACCACGGTCTCTGCTTAGGTATATAGTGCAGGCGAGATGCCATTTGCCTGTACATACCCCCCCCCCCCCATTACTGGTCTTTCACGCCACGTGTCTACTTTTGGGTGGTGTTTTGTAGTCACAAGAGCACGTGTGAGGACCCACCAAGTAGTCAAGTCTGGGCCCAGGTTTGCTGTTTCAGATGAAGAAATCAAATCTCAGTGATATTCAATAAGTCCTCAAGGTCGCATAGCTAGTGAAATAGCAGAACTGGAACTAGGACCTAGATATTGTATGTGGTTTTGAGAAAACTATGTATAGCAAACACAGGGGGACATGAAAAGAATGTCAAGAGCTAGTGCATTAATACGTTGACTAATCGATAAAAATACAAAATAATTTCTTTTTATTCCTAACTAAACAAAATTGTATTACAAAATGGCCAATCAAATCATATAATTTGTAGCATAATTTGCTTATCAAGTTGTTTTAGTAACTTCAATCATGCCTTTATTTTTAGGAGATGTGGCTATGATTTCCTGCATTACTCTGTGACTTCCAAATAAATGATACCATTGATGGCCCTTGATGCCACTGGTGCCATGTCTCAGTCGTGATCTGCATAGGAAGAGATGCAACGCTATCTCCCCCAGTGGGATAGGCAGATGTTGGGTGGCTTGTGTGGAGAGTTGCTCTTACCATCAGTTACCTCGCGTCTAGGATTCATTAAGGCTACAAAACTAGAGCAACTACATTCACATATGTAAAGATTTTCTGCTTTTATTTACTGCTTTTATGAAATAACTCTGTTATTCACCAAGCCATAGAAATAGTTTATTGAGTGCCATATTTAATTGAGTGGCTTCATCTTATTAACTTTTAAAAAAAAGAGTTATTTATTTATTCATACAAGCACTGGGGTACAGGTCACAGGTATGTATGTGTGTGGGGGTGAGAGAATCCACCAGAGACAGTGGGGGAACAGAACAGGCAGAATAACTTGCTCCCCAAGAACTCCCTCTGCCCCCTAGCAGCTCCCCCAGATAATCTCCCACCCAGCATTCTCCCCACTTCCTGCACATAGTGCCCTGATGCCCCCCAATCCTTGCAGCTGTCCACTCTGAGGCAGGACCCCCACAGTCAGTGTCCCCATTGTCTGCTCCTAGAAAAAGGTTTATTGTCATTTAGCTTCCCTCATCTGCCCTAGGGGAGATTGCAGGAAGTTAATGAAAGGAGTCAGCATTTCGGAAGTGCTCCCTTCAGGGTTGGGGGGGGTCCTTGCAGGAAGGGGCAGAGGGGAGCCCAGCCCTGCCCGAGAGGAACCGAGCACTGGCCTGTGGCCTCGGAGGCCCAAGTCACTGCCCAGGTGGCGGGGGCAGGGAGTTGGTGGAACAGGCTGTGAGAAGCAGGGGAGGCACTATAAATAGGATTTATTTTTTTACAAGTCAAAAGTGAGGAAGTTTGAGGAACCTGGATGTTTGACTAAAAAAACTCAAAGCAAAACATGGAGAGCAAGCCAGCATCGTGAGGAACATCGTTTCTTCAAGTGTTCAAGCCAAGACCGCTGAGAAAGCGCGAGGGCCCCAGGGGTGGGGGCGGGGTGGCAGCATCTCTGTGCACACCCACGACACCTGTGACTCCTGCTGAGACACTGCGCAGCCCCAGAGGCCGTGGTCCTGACCTAAAGGCCCTCACCTGGGGAAGAAGCTTCTTGTAAAGCAAAATACTATTTGGAGTGAATGTGAGTGATTTAGGTACAGCCACAGGTCGGAACAACAGCCTTTCAAGTTTTCATTTTGTTGGAATGTTTGAGGTCTCATCATATACTGATGGGGTGTGGCTTGAAGTTCACCTCATCTTAGCCACCTTCCCCCGTTGCATTCTCAGGCATCATGTCCAAGAACACCAGGGTCCCTGAGTGGAGAATGTGAAGCGTTCGTGACATGGGCTATATTTGGACAATGCAGGCCTAGTCTTTCTGCTCCCTTGCCCCCGACCTCCCTAGGAGGACCCCAAGTTTCCACTCAGCCACTGTGTTGCTGCGGGAGTAATGGAAGGGGAGTAGAATTGGTAGGATGAGGAGCGACTGAGCTCACATGGAAAAGACGAGTGCTTTCAGAAGAATCGGGAGTCAGAGGTTGGGGTGGGGACCCCTCCACCCCAAGTCTGAAGAGCTGAGGTGCTGGTGGATCTGGTTGCTTCTGGAAGCCGCGTGACTTGCTGTTCATACCTGGCACAGACCAGGAGCCCCAAATCATGTGACTGTGTGGTGAAGGGCCTGGTGGGGGCCAGGGCACAGGTTCTCCCCTCTGTGGCCAGGCCAGGGGGCACCTCTGTTCCATAGTGAGGACGTGCAACAGTGACATGAGGAGGTTGGGCAGGAGAGGAGGGGAGATGCAGTCTACCCCTCAAGACTGACCTCCCAAAGTTGTAACCAGTGACCTCTTGGCGGTCAGAATAGGCACTGCAGTGCCTTGGCGTGTTAGCTTCCAGAAAATCTAGGATGAAATCTTGGGATGGGCCTCCCTGGGGGCACAAGGTTTTAAGCACCGCACTATGAAGCATCCTCAGCCACTGAAACACGAGTTCGATCCCTGGCCAGGGAGGGGACCCACATGGCGCAGCAGACCTCTCCTGTCTCCTCGCTGCTCCCCTCAGCAGTGTGTTTCAGTCCATCTGCCTGTTCTGTTCCCCACTCTGTTTCTGGTGAATCTTCTCACCCCCTGCCTCTGGCCTGTATCCCAGCTCTTGTATGCATAGATAAATCTTTTAAAAAAGAGAAAGCAATCTTGGGATATGAGGTGGGGGAGACCCTTCTGGAATGGAAGCTTGAAATTGAAAGTGGTATCCTCTTGAGTTTGTGGACTGAGACGCCAACCTGCTCTAAGGGTTTGGGGGTGACTGTGCAGCTGGAAGGGCGTCTCTGGTCCTCTCTGAGGCTTCAGTGAAGGGCTCTGCAGGGCTGTGCTTTTCAAGGGTGCCGTAAAAGTAATAGCCCCTGAGAATAGCCCACTGTTTGCAATCGTTCTTCTGAAAGTGGTTCAAATCCTGTAGAAGCTGAGGTGACTGTAGCCAGGAAGGCATATAAAAGAGAGAGGTGGCGGAAAGGTGCGAACAGATGAGGGCCCAAGTTTTCTTTCCATGCAATTCATTTTCAAGGAGCAGGAGCAGAGGCAGAAGCCCTCCGAAGGGGGTGATGCTTCCCCTGGGGTGATTCACCATCCGGCCTCCTTCCTGAGACACGTTATGTGGCCCCAGCTTCCTCAAGAAAGGCCACACTGTCACAGGATGTCATTCCTGTGTCCCCAGCTGGGTCAGCTCAGAACCAGGTGTGATTCTGTGGGGGTGAATGTGCCTACCTCACTTCTTTCTATGCTATTTGTGGAGAAAAAGAATTTGCCTTTGAGGACGTGGATTCCAATTTAGTTTCCTAGTCTCAAAAAACCTAGAGCAATGCCATAGAGGGTGACTTGCCATAGAGGCCAGCCAGCTAGCACATGCCTGGTACAATTGGCAGGAGTAGAATTGTGGTGAGCAGAAAAGTGCCAGGCTGATGAAGGGCATGATTGATTTAAAAATACATTCATTAACCTATTTCTAATTTGCAAATGACCAGTATGCCACAAGAGAGTTAAGACTCCAGGTCTTGAGGCACCAGTCCTGGATCTTTGGGCGGCAAAGCTACTGGACTTATTCTTCGTTTCCATTTCATTCACCTCATTATCACTGATGCACCGGCTTCCAGGGGCCTTGCAGTGCTGGAGTCAGTTCCTGGTACCACAGATACAAAGCAAGTGTGTCTTCTCTCTTCTTTGCACCCCTGTGGGGCTTGAGAATGAGTCACGGAAGGAAGCTATCCGAGGTGACCTTCTGTGAGGCCCTGTTGTCTGCCAGAGCTGGTAGCTTCCAGAAACATTGCCTCATATCTGCTGTCTCCAGGCCTCGGGAATGTGCTTACTTTCATTTTATTTTTTTTCTTTATCTGTATATATTTGACATCATTTGTAGTCCCCATGGAATTCTACCATCAATTCACCAGTGCACCGTCACCACAGTCCCTTGTGCTCTTTCTGCCCTCATCCGAGTCCCGCTCCCCTCTGCCCCACAAAGTGCCTCTGATTTGTTTTTGTCTTTTTGTTTTTGCTCTGTTGTGTTTTGATTTTTTTTATTGTTGTTGTTCTTTTCCTTGATCCCTTATTTGGTTCCTTTATATTCTTCCTAAAAGTCAAACCATGTGATATTTTTCTTTTGCCTTCTGACTTATTTCACTGAGGATAATCCCTTTTAGCTCTGTCCATGTTTCTACAAATGACTGTAGTTTATCCTTTTTGATCGCTGAATAGTATTCCATTGTGTATATGTACCACATCTTCTTGATTCAATCATCTACTTTTGGGCATTTGAGTTGTTTCCAAGTCTTACCTATTACAAATAATGCTGCAATGAACATAGGGGTGCAGGTATTCTTTTGAATCAGTGTTTTTGTGTCCTTTGGATATATCCCTAGGAGTGGAGTTGCTGGGTCATCTGGTAGCTCCATATTTAGTAGACTGAGGAACCTCCATACAGCCTCCATAGTGGTTGGATTAATTTGCATTCCCAACAGCAGTGTAGTAGAGGTCCTTTTTCTCTACATCCTCGTGCCCAGAAAACCCAACCAGGAACTGAACGTCTGGGCCATGTCACCTTAGTCCTAATTTTTCAGATGAAGAAAGAGGCTTGCAATTCGGACTTATGTTCACAGAGGGCAATTTAAACCAGTCTGCTTGGCCCGTGAGCTGATGACTTTTGGAACGGTTCATCGTGACTCCCTCAGTCCCTGCCAGGCCTGTACTCTGACTTGCTCATGAATCTAGCCCGGGGTGCAGAGTGACTGTGTATGTGACCTCAAAAAGCAGGGCGCACTGCTAAATACCTAGGTCCACACAGAAACGGAAGGGTCACAAACCCGTCTCGTTAGCAAGACTTCCTCTTTCCTGGACCTTGCTTTCAGAAGTCAGTGACTCATGGGCACAAGGGAAGACCTGGGCCCTGAGAGGCACCCATGCTGCGTCAGCAGATACAGTGGGTGACTTAGGAATCGCTGACCCCCAAAACCTCGCAGCGGTGTCTGCCTGGAAGCCACCCTTGGTGGAATTTTGCAGCCAGGCCAGGAGCTGAAGCCAGTTCAGCCGCCTCCGCTACAGCCACTCCTCCCTGAGCCGCTGACCTAAATGTGAGCGACAGAGAAGGTAAGATTCATACCAGTGTCATGTCTGGAATGTGCGACACCTAATCCAGCAGCAGCCAGACAGCACCTGCCGGGACCCTTCCGCTAAATGAAGGAGCTTCCTTTCTGCCGCCAGGCTCCCGGGCCTTTGATGTTGGCCACATCAGCCTTTGCCTCAGGCTCCGGCCCGTGCAGCCCTTGGATGTTCCAGGCTAGAGGCTGAGAGACCCTTCCGGAGAGTTCTGTGGCAGCGCTGCAGCAGTGCTGCCGGGTGATTCCGGAAGGGCAGGGTGAAGGGGCGCAGTTCCACACTCCAAGCAGCCCTTTTGAATTTAGTCCTCCTCCCGATGGTGAGGTGGCAAGCCCCCATCCCCACATTCTCCTGCTTATTTCCCAGTTTCTACCAGGCTGGGTGCTGTCTGGATGCTGCAAGCAACAACCAGACCAGTGGTGGGTGGGGCTGAATCAACGGGATCAGGGACTTCAGGGAAAATTCCTTTTTTGGAAACCAGGCAGTGGCTTTTCAGGACAGCTGAATCCTTGGGAAGTGACGCCAGCCCACCGTCATTGCAGCAGGAGCTGCCTCGGAAGGTGCTGGAAAGCAAGCTCAAGGGCCCCCTCATTTCAGGCTGCTGGCCCCTGCTCCCCTCTCCCCCCACTGCCCCGTGGGCAGGGCTTTCAGCAGAGCGCCTTATATAGAAAACGTTTCCAAAGAGGTTCGGGCAGCACAGGGATACATCAGGCTGTGAAGTCCCCCCCACCCCAACAGCCAAGTCTCATTCTAGAGAGCGCAGACGCAGAGGGGGAGGGGAAGGCCAAAAAACGCCTGTTTCCTTGGCTATGATTTTTAAAAAGAGGCTGTTTTAAAGGGTCCTCCCGGGACTGCCTTACCTTTGCCTTTCCTGCCTGCAGGGAACCAGCCCTGGCTCCACTTCTCCAACCAGGCTGCTCAGAACGGTGGGGCCGCCGGGACCATAGTGGATCCGGTCACAGGGACTGAAGGGGACTGTGTTTGTGGAGGGAGGAAAAGCTCCACTCTTGGCAGTGGGCTGGAACTGCAGGTGATGGTGCAGAACAGGCTGGGGCATCTTTGCTGTGCCTGAGCCATCTCTCAGCTGAAAGGGGAGAGAGACCCCATCCAAGGTTTCTTTTTTTTTCTTCAAGATGTATTTATTTACGCACACAAGAGCTGGGGTACAGGCCAGAGGTGTGGGAGGTGAGAGGATTCACCAGAGACAGAGTGGGGAGCAGAACAGGCAGATGGACTGAAACACACTGCTGAGGGGAGCAGCAGGTGAGGCAGGAGAGGTCTGTAGTGCCATATGGGTCCCCTCCCTGGCCAGGGATCGAACTCGTGCTGCTGTGCCACACATGGTTCACAGTGCTGTGCTCAGCCCGCTGAGCCACTGGGTTTCTTAAATCATAAATCTGAAGGGGGGTAGATTTGTCTCCTAGCATTTGTTTCCCTGGTTCTAGTTGCAACACCCCTATTCCATTTGGGGAACCATGTTCTTGAAGTGAACCCTAAGGTGGAGGCTAATCTTTCTTTTCCTGTCTGTGGGATGGAGTGTGTGGTCCTGCAAGTCACACTGGCTTGGGCTGTGCCATGAACTTGGGCTGCTTGTGGGCTGGCCCCTGGCTTCCAGGAGAGGAGGGCCTGGAAGGTGACGCCACCTCACTGGGAAGTTGAGAGATGCAGAGACGGATTCCTGGCACCTCGCAGGAGAGCCCTGTCCAGCTGTGCCTGCAGCTGGAGCCAGCGCTGCTCTCCCCAAGCTACCTGAGTGTTCTATACAGGCACCACTGAGAAATAAATATGGGTCTGTCGTGGACCAGATCTAGGTTCTGAACAGGTTTTTAAAAAAAATTTAAAGGAGGGCCTCCCTGGTGCCACAAGCGGTTAAGCACCACACTATGAGGCATCCACTGCACAGCAGCACGAGTTCGATCCCCAGCCAGGGAGGGGCCCCACATGGCTCAGCAGACCTCTTCTGCATCGCCCGCTGCTCCCTTCAACAGTGTACTTCAGTCAACCTGCCTGTTATGCTCCCCACTCTGTCTCTGGTGAATCCTCTCACCAACCGTGACTCTGGCCGGTATCCTAGTTCTTGTATGCATAAATAAACGAATCTTAAAAAAAAAACAAATTTAAAGGAAAGACTGAAAGTGCTGCTTGAAGGCCTCCAAAAATTCAGATCCTTAAGCTTTTGGGTCCCTTTGGGTTCTTTCAGGATGCACATTAATACACATACACACACACAGTAACACTCCACAGCTCATTATTTCTGGGCACCAAGTACTAATACTTAAGCTATTCAAGAACAGATTTTTGATGACTTTTGTTTCTACTTGAAAATCTTTTCTGGGGAGAAGAAAAAGACAGGAAGCAGCATTATTGCACTTAAATATTAAAAGTAACTCTTGTGATTTATTGCAGGAAGTGAGGCTCTAAAAAATCCTGATGCAAGTGGGTGCACTGTCCAGCCACATTCCCTCCATTGTTCCCTTCCTCTGGTCCATGGACCCCCCTCCATGGCGCTCCCCATTTTCTCTTGAGCCTGGTGTGCACAGCCCCCAGGGCATTGCCCGACAAGTCCCTTTAACCTAGATGTCAGTCCTGAGTAGAAGTGACCATCAATCAGCCTACTAGTGCATGTGCTTAAGAACATGAACGTCTTCCAAGTTTGTCACCTGGACGGGACTGTTGGCATCATGTCGAGAGCCTGCTGAGCCCCTGTAGTCTGCACCCCTATTCATACTTGAACCCCCACCTGGTGCGGGACTTAGGAGAAACCTGTTCTTCGGTGTCACCCAGCACACGCAGCATGTAGGTGCCCATGTAGATGAGGAACTGTCCCGTGACTTGGGCGGCGTGGGACAGGAGCCGCATCAGGGTCCTGCAAGAGGGGTTAGTTCTGGGTCAGTGGCAAGTGCGCTCACACCGGTGCGCACGCATCACACCCCCATCCAACGGCGTTCAGACCAGTGTGCGTGCGCCACAATGTGCCTGCACCCAGCGACAAGTGACAGGTCGCGCTACTGACCTGGCTTCCCCTGGGGCCTCGCTAACATGCAGAGGTTGACTTGGGGTCTGCAATTCTGCGCGCCAGGGGGCTCCCACTGACCCAGCATCCCCCTCTGAGCAACGTGGCTTCCCCAACCACTTCCAAATATGGCTAGTTGCTTGGCAACGAGAAAGCACTAAGCAAGCCGACTGACTGCTGAGCATATATACCTCGTCAGGTTCTATAGCCTCTTGCTCAAGCTGGGGGACTGGCTGGGTGTGGGGGTACTTATGGCTAAAGTCAGGTGGGTCAGGTGTGAAAGAAGTCAGCTGAAGGCAAGTCTTAGCAAACGCTGCACTTGTGACGTGCGAGCCGGTTTGCTTAGGACTGAACATCTTTTCTCTGCGACGGTATCTAAATCCTATGGCTGACTTGGGCATTCAGAGTTAAAACCATGAACGTCTTCCAAACTCGTCACCTGGAAGGGACTGTTGGCATCATGTTGAGAGCCGGCTGAGCCCTGCAGTCTGCACTCCTGTTCATACGTGCTTCAGACTAGACCCGTAGCTCTAACTCAAATTTGTATTTTTCTACTCCAAGTCCAGGGCTAAAAGGTTTCATTCCAGTTGTAAAGGTCTGTTGCTTCATAAAGACAGCCTGGGGCCTCCCTGGTGGTGCAGCAGGTTGAGCACTGCACTGTGAAGCATCCACAGCCAGTGCAGTGTGAGTTCGATTCCCGGTCAGGGAGGGGACCCACGTGGCACAGCAGACCTCTCCTGTCTCGCTCGCTTCTCCCCTCAGCAGTGTGTTTTGGTCGATCTGTCTGTTCTGCTACATGCTCTGTCTCTGGTGAATCCTCTCCCCCCTGCACCTCTGGCCTGCGCCCCAGCTCTTGTATGTACGAATAAATAAAATCTTTAAAAAAAAGACAGCCTGAGGGGTGTATGGACTGGGCATCACCCAAGGGGCCAGGTGTGTGATGCCTTTGATTTAGGGACATTCTTGACTTCCGTGACTACTTGTGATGCCACTGAGTATCTCAGGTGGTAAGAATTAGTGACAAGGAGATTGAGTTTGTCTTTAAAGAAAAATTTTGCTGAGGTGGGATTTGGGATGAACTTTATACTCATTTCTATACTTACCTGTGTAACTGTTCTGTTTTGCCCTAAAAAATCAAACAATCATGTTATTTTTCCCTCTAACTCAGTAAAAAGAGGAAGCTCCCTTAGGAGTCAAGATGTGAACACCAGGACGGGACGTGTGTCCAGGCAGGGTTGTTGATGGTTCTCAGGGAAAACAGGCCATGCAGAAACCACCAGCCAACCGAGACTGCAGGCCTGGGCATCTGTCAGCGGAGAGATGCCCCATTTACGAAGCATTTCCATATGGGCGATGCACAGGGAAGGCTGGAGGAGCCCTTGGGGCCACCGGGATGGAGCCTCGTGCCCATGTCGTATCCCACAGTCCACCCAGAACCCCGTACCTCAGCATGGACCTGAGCCCCGTGCAGCGGATGTCATAGGAGACCGAGTACATCTCGTACATGGTGGCCTTCACGTTGAGGCAACCGATGACGTCCTTGGGATTCAGCTTGTAGAAGTCGAAGGTGACTTTTGCTATTCCTGATTTCTTTGGTTGCTGGCGAACTGGGACATAATTACTACCCTGGAACAGCGAAGGGAAGAAGAGACCTCAGGAACATTCCAATGAAGCAAATGCTGTAGTTCTGAGGACAGGCTAGTTTAAAATCTGCAGTGACTACACTGTAGTTGGTTACCTGAGGAATGTTTACAGGGGCAATAGGGAAGCATCCTTCACTAATCTGCTTTCTTTTTTTTTTTTTAATTTATTTATTTATGCATACAAGCACTGGGGTACAGGCCAGAGGTGTGGGGGTGGTGGTGAGAGGAGTCACCACAGAAAGTGGGGAGCAGAACAGGCAGATCAATGGAAGTACACTGCTGAGGGGAGCAGCGGGCACAGCAGGAGAGGTCTGCCGCACCATGTGGGTCCCCGCCCTGGCCGGCAGCAGGGATCGAACTTGTGCTGCAGTGGCTGCGGTCTGCTTCATAGTGCGTTGCTTAACCCACTGCACCACCAGGGAGGCCCCCACTAATCTGCTTTCAGCTCAGTGATTGGGGCAAGTGTGATTTGGCTTTAGGATCCAGGCATCAATGAGTGGCTGTAATTGACATGTGGCATTGAGGTGCGCTCACGCTTGGATTTAGTGCCTGTGGTTACCTGATGGCACGAGTAGACTCCTGGCTGTGACACAGCCTGCAAAGAAGCCTGGGAAGGACTACTTCCACTTTACAAGAGCCCTCTGAGCAGCCACATGGCTGAAGTAAGGGGTAAGGTGAGAACTTCTGGGGTTTCCTCAGTGGTAACAGCACTGAGTGAAAGCTGACTCTCTGGGACATCGGGCTGTGTGGTCAGAGTATCTGCTCTCAGTCTTCCTGAAACATCAGTGGGCCCTTCAGGTTGCGAGGAGAAAGCCTGAAAACCCCCTGGTTATAAAGAGTACTTAAAACATAATCTGCCCCACCTAAAGCTTCGAAAAGGCAAGAGAGAACAAACTTGTTTTTCTCTTGGGCACAAAGGGCAGGCCCAGGCCAACCTTCCTACAGGTTTGCCCACACAGTCATGCAGTGTTCACGACGCAAAGCTCTGCCCAAGAGAGCTGGGGGGTCTCAGGAACCTCAGGGTCCGAGTATTGCAGTTTTGAAGATTAAATTCATTGATTACAATAATCTACTATATTTGAAGTTAAAACCTAAATTCCCCCCAAAGTACTCTAACCTTGCTCACTAAAGCCCCTCTTCTTTTTAGCTCTCAGAATACACACGACTAGAGCTTCTGCCTGTGACCCGATGCTTAATGCACTAGGGGTTCTACTGCCTCTTCAGAGGGTGGTAACTAGTCATCACTTGGGAAACTCTTTTCTAGGTTTTAAGATGACAGACTCAAAGGGAGTTTTACTTCTTACACACTCTTCTTCATTGCCCCACATTCCTTTCTGACTTACTTCCCCTGAATGTTTTCAAGTCTTGGTCTTCAGTCAGTATCAAGATGCCCTCACAAAGTCAACCCATCTGCGACCTAACCCTGGGCACAGAGACCTCTCCATGCAGCTGAGGTAGCTGAGGAAGAAGGACATGAAGGCCACCCTGATCTCTTGAAGTGCTCTGAGGAACTGCTCACTGCTCCCTCAACAAGCTTTGAAGGCTTTAGACTGGAGAACAGAGACCCCTGGTGGCTATTTCTTTCTTTCTTTTTTTTTAGTTTGGGAGTTCTTATCCAAGTCAAATAAAAACATCTACAAGCACAGTAGATTCTGTATCAGCTTTGAGGGGCCCACCTAAGGATATGGCTGGAAACTGTAAATCAGGAGAACACTCCCTCACACTCACATGCTAACCAGGCTGTCACTAGCAGGGATGTCTTGCACCCCACCTTGAATTGGTCACATCACAGCAACGTCCGCTCCCATTGCATCCTGTCATCCCTTGTTCTTTAGTTCAGTGGCCCAGTGCCCACACATCTGGGGTATATGCATGTCATATAACTGAGTGTCTCATTCACAAAACAAACAAGTGGGAAAAACTCTCCCTTTGATTTACGGCACCTACTCACAGCACCCATACTCCTTCTCCAACTTCAACCCTGCTCTCATCCTCTCGTCCTCTTAGCAGTACCCTGTGACGATACTGGCTCCCCAGGTGGCACGACAGGCAACCATCAAGAACCTCAATTTAAGAAGATGTGGTACATATATGTGATGGAATACTATGCAGCAATCAAAAAGATAAACTAGAGTCATTTGTAGAAACATGGATGGAGCTAGAAGGGATGATGCTCAGTGAAATAAGTCAGAAGTCAAAAGAAAAAGAGTGAATGGTTTCACTCCTAGGAGGAATATAAAGAAACCAAATAAGGGACCAAAGAAAAGAATAATAACAATGAAAAAAACAAAAACAAAAAGACGGGCAAATCAAACATTTTGTGTGGGGGTGGTAGGGGAGGAAATGGGATGAGGGAAGAAAGAGCACAAGGGGCTGGTGCACTGGTAAAATGGTGGTGGGAAATCCATGGGACCACAATTGATGTCAAATATAAATAAATAATAACCTCAATTTAATTGCTTCTTCCAAGTCCTTTTTGCCATGTGAATATTACACATATAGATTCCAGGGCCTTGGATGTGGACATCTTTGGGGTGTCATTATTCTTCCTGAAACACTGTCCTCAAGCAAAATTCAGTCCAATATTGTCTTTTGCAAGATTAATTAGTTTAACTCATGAATTTCCAACCCATAGGTATGAACTTCATCAGCTTTAAGGTTATTGTATTGTAAATTTTATGCTTTTATCTGTATTGTTTCTTTTACTTAGAAAAATTATGAAGTGTCTGATATATAGAGAGACATAGAGGAAGAAGTTAGGAAATGGGTATATTCAATCAGTTCCCCAAGCCCCAAGTCCATTTATCAGTCTGACTGGAGAACAATCCCAGACCAGCGGGGTGCCGCCCCCTCCAGCCCAGTAAACAGTGAAATATCCAGAGCACCAACACAATAGCACGATGCTAAAGCAATGAACCACAGTTTCGGGAAGGTAAACCAGGTAATGTATGCAAACTCAGTGGGCCTCCGTGACCTAGAAAAACCCCCTAAACTCAATGGGGTAGCCTAGGAGACCCGAGGTCCAGGCAATCAGCAAAAGAAACAATGCAGAGACACCCAATGGCCACCCCCCAACTCCTTGCCCACTGTACCCATGTAAACACCTGCCTTTGGCCCTTCAGCAGCTACCTACTTGGGCCCCCTCTCCAGTGGGAGGACTTTCCTATCCTTCTATCAATAAATCTCTTGATTTTCTGTAACTGTGATCTCGATATTGAACATTCTCCTCACCAAAGATGAGAATTGAGAAAGAACGCACCTGGAATTCTCATACTCCAGGCTTGCTCCCAAAACCCCACTTCAGGAGTACACATACAATAGATGCTAATTTGTGCAAAAATAAGGAGCAGTGAGATGATAGGTATACACACCACTCTGCCTAAAATGAAACATTTTCAAGCAATTATCCCCTCATGTATTGCTCCCCAATCGTATTCCTTAGTGCCCTCAGGAGAAAACCATGTAGTGCACATCAGTCCCATAATTTTAAAATTAAATTTTATTTTTATGCCTGTATTTTAAGACTTGCAGGTGTAGATAACACATTATATTGCTAATTTTGTAGATATTTGAATTATCTATAAATGGTTAAATGTAGAGCTTCTCAAAGTATAGTCTGGAGACACATGGGGATCTGGAGACCTTGAAGTCAAAACAATGTTCATAATAAACATGAAGATGAGATCTGCCTTCTTGTGACTAAGGAGTTCTGCACTGTAAGTTTTCTAATGGCCAATACATGCTGCATAAGATCATCCCTGGGAAAAGAGCCATCCAAAGGACAAGATTCTTACAACCAGAAACAGATCAGTAAGAGAGAATGAATAAGGAAAAAATAACCATCAGTAACGAACTACATCAGATGGGCCTAATATTCATAAAACAAATGGTTATGATAAAGCTGTTATTTTGGGCACCCTTACATAGAGTGGCTTAAGTTCCGATGTCTTGTGTTTTTTTTTTTTACAGATTTTATTCATTTATAAATGCAAGAGCTGGGGTACAGGCTAGAGTCCAGGATGGTGAGAGGATTCACCAGAAACAGAACCAGGAACAGAATAGGCAGATTGACTGAAACACACTGCTGAGGGGAGCAGCGGGCGAGGCAGGAAAGGTCTGCTGTGCCATGTGGGTCCCCTCCCTGACCAGCGGCAGGGATCGAACTTGTGCTGCAGTGGCTGCGGTTTGCTTCATAGTGCGTTGCTTAACCCACTGCGCCATCAGAGAAGCCCTGATGTCTTGTGTTTTGATTATGAACTCACTTTTGTTGGAACTTAAAGAGTGAAAACTCTTGAGGCTTGGGCTCACGTTCACCACAAGATTATTTGCTTCTGCTCGTCAGTGGGCATATTGGCCCTGGATCATTAGGGCTACAGGGAGGCTCCAGTTAGTAAAGAGAATTCAGAGTCAAGTGCTGGGCCTCCTTGGTGGCGCAGTGGGTTAAGCAACGCACTATGAAGCAAACCGTAGCCACTGCAGCACGACTTCGATCCCTGCCTCCTGCCAGGGAGGGGACCCACATGGCCTAGCAGACCTCTCCTGCCTCACCCACTGCTCCCCTCAGCAGTGTGTTTCAGTCAGTCTGCCTGTTCTGCTCCCCGCAGAGTCAAGTGTTTCCACAGATGCTTCCTCCTGAAGCTTGAAATGCAACTCTTAGCTTGGATATTTTTGGGTTCGGCAGTTTCTCAGACCTCCTAATGGTGGTATGTGACCCCAAATTCCCGGAAGAGAACTTGAAGGTTCTCTGCTTTATGTGGGCATCACTAATCTGGCCTCCTCACTTTATGTCAGCTCAAGACTTTGTCTTCTTTACTTACTGAATCCATCACAACTGAAGGTCTTAGTCGCTAAGAGTGTGGTTGCCTGCAGGTGAGATGCTTTCCTCTCCGGGTTCTAGCTTCCATAAAAATACTGAACTCTGAGGATTTCCCTTTCTTGAAGGTTAGTTAGGCATATAAAAAGGTGCTTTAATATCTTTAGGTGCCTTATAGTGGGATGGCTCTCCAAGATACATAATCTATAGTAGTTTTTTCAGAAGTAGAAGTCTTCATGGTTTCAAATCACTGTACACACCCACACACTTTTATCGGCTCTTAGTTTGAGGGCCTCCTAAGGGCAGAGACAATGACTTGTTACCAGGTCTTATCTATACATTTTAACAGGATCTGTAGCTACTCACTAGCCAAAGCCTGCCACTCAGCATTATTTGCTTTAAATATGTAACGCAAATTCACAAAGGTGCTAAGTTTCTAGAATAGTCCTTAGTCTAAAATAGAATCCTCTAAGGGCGGTAGATCCTTTGGTGAATACAAAGTAAGTATTTAGAAAGTGGGCAAGTCAGTTCAAAAGTAGGGAAAAGGTCTCCCCATAGCTGGTTGGATATGTGTTTTTGCTTACCGGTGTCCACTTCTGTCCTTTTTCCAAGATCATGAAGTGTGTGTTGTCTCCTAAGGTCTGAAAGAACTCTTCTGAGTCCACCACGGTGCCATCCTCTTCCAGCACCAAAGTGACCAGCCCGGTGGTGATAACGAGGGCCTCCAGGGTCTAGATTGGCAGCACAATTAGGGACATGAGATGAAGCAAGAGATTCCATTTTGACTAGTCGATGACAGATTAAGTTATAGTTTCAAAAGTTTTAGGTGATTTTGATAAAACTTTAAAATAAAAATATTCCTTCATTGGGGCCTCCCTGGTGGCACAACAGGTATAGCGGTGCACTGTGAAGCAGCCAAGGCACAGCAGTGTGAGTTCGAGCCCCGGCCAGGGAAGGGACCCACATGGTGCAGCAGACCTCTCCTGCCTCTCCTGCTGCTCCCCTCAGCAGTGTGTTTCAGTCCATCTGCCTGTTCTGCTCCCCACTCTGTCTCTGGAGAATCCTCTCACCTCCCACACTTCTGGCCTGTACCCCAGCTCTTGTGTGCATAAATAAATAAATCTTAAAAAAAAGAGAGATATCCCTTCATTGGTGTCTATGACCTAATGAAAAGAAACTAAGATCTTAAATAAGTTTAACTTCTTCAGGGATTTCAATGATGATGATATAAATGAGTATGTTGAATAATTTCTCAAATCACCTCTTTATTTCAACAAATAAAAAGCATAATCCTGCAATACAATATTTAACGAGCCCTCATTTGGCATACATGCGAGTCCCTCTTGTCTCACAGACTGCATGCTGGAAGCTCATTTCTCTGAGAGTCCTTGGGTCAAACCTCAATGAGAGTCTCGTGTTTTTCCTTCTTTGATGACCTAGGCCACTTAGGTCAATTTTAGATTAAGGAGTATTCTTCCGTGGCTTTATAGATTCAAAACATATTTTCAAAACCCACTGCTTGCCTATATTTTCTCTTTCTTTAAAATATTTATTTATCATACAAGAACTGGGGTACAGGTCAGAGGTGTGGGGAGTGAGAGGATTCACCAGTGATGGAGTGGGGAGCAGAACAGGCAGATGGACTGAAATACTGTTGAGGGGAGCAGAGGGTGAGACAGGAGAGGTCTGCTGTGCTATGTGGGTCCCCTCCCTGGCCGGGGCTCGAACTCGTGCTGCAGTGACTGTGGAAGTCCCATAGTGTGGTGCTTAACCCCATGCGCCACCAGGGAGGCCCCTTGCCTATATTTTCCCTTGTGAAAGAACTAAAGCTACATTATCAACCGATGACTCATTTTAAGGTTTTTGTCTATACCTAAATTCTTCACTAGGGTTGACATGCAACTGTGCTTCCCTTCATTCTCCCTTTAACCACTTGGGAATAGCTCCCTTCAGACTCTCCGAGAACATGACATTGGCGTTCTGCTTCACGTTGGCTTTGCACACATGCCCGTGGCTGTGTGTGTGTTCAGGGCACCATTGTGGGAGACTCTGGCTCATGCACCTTGCTGAGAAGCTCCTTCAGACTGTTTGCCATCACCCCTCTCCGGCTGCTTCTGTCATGGTTGGAGACCCGGAATGGGCGAGGGGAATGGATGAGTGGAGTTAGCAGGACCCTCTTGGTCTTTGAACCCATGGATGTCAGGGGCCTGGAAGGGAAGAGAAAAATGCAAACTATCTTTGAGAGTCTTTTCAAAAGAGTCTTTAAAATAAATTACTTTAATATTTGCATTTAAATGAAATTTAAGGGAGAGAAATTAGTAAAAGACTTTTTATTTTAATATACATATACCCCAATATCTAAGGAACCAACAAGCAATATAGGAAGTTAAAAAAACACAATCGTCATTACACCTACTTTATCAGAACATTCCAAGTCCTGGTGGTAACTATTTGAGAAGGGATGGTAAAAAGGCAACACAGTTGAAAAAGAAATAAGAATTATGTTCTATAAAAATAAGTTTAAGAGGTGAAAAATCTAAGGAAATGATTTATAGAAGCCATGAAGTAGCTAAGCAGAGTTTAAGATGAGGTACATGCACACACATACACACAATACTACATATTTATACAGTAAGACTGAATCAGAAGTTTAAAAGCCATATATTGATTACTACACAATAAACTGATTTTTTAAATTAACTTAGGTTAAACAGAGAACAATGAAACACTATAGTAACTGGTTGGAATAACAGGAAGGAAAAGAAATTTAAGCCATATGCTACATGACACTTTGAAGTAAGTCCCACATTTTTCAAAGAAATAATTAAAATTTCACTATAAAAAAGGGACTAATATGGAAAAAGAAAACTGTAGCAAAAACAAATCAAAACTATTCTGAGGATAAAACTTCCCAACCCTTGGTTACTGGGTTTTAGTTACCTAGCAACTTCTAAACAATAACAAAACAGAGAAAAATGTGAAAGAGCTGATGAGAAACTTACTACTTTAATAGTTCTTGAACAAACACATACATTATTTTTTTAAAGATTTATTTATTCATATAAGAACTGGGGTACAGGCCAGAAGTGCAGGGGGTAAGAAGATTCACCAGAGACAGAGCAGAGAGCAGAATAGGCAGATGGACTGAAATACACTGCCGAGGGCAGCAGCGGGCGAGGCAGGAGAGGTCTGCTGCGCCATGTGGGTCACATCTCTGGCCGGCGGCAGGGATCAAACTCGTGCTACAGTGGCTGCGTTTTGCTTCATAGTGCATTTTTCAACCCACTGAGCCACCAGAGGAGGGCCCAACACATACATTATTTTGTAAATATCATCTCATTTAATTCTCAGAACACCCTGTGTACAGTCTTCATTTTCTCAATATACTGAGGGAAATCAGGACTTAGGCCCACCACAACTGACAAAAACAGTGCGGGGTTTAGCCCCACCGGTGTTCTTTGCCTCATAAAGGTGATCTAGGCACGCACACTAAGTGACTAAAGCATAAGCAAGTTTGGAGCCTCCCTGGTGGCGCAGCGAGTTGAGCACTGCACTATGAAGCATCCGTGACACAGCAGCGTGAGTTCGATCCCGGGCCAGGGAAGAGACCCACAGGGCGCAGTAGACCTCTCGTGCTCGCCTGCTGCTCCCCTCAGCAGTGTGTTTCAGTAGATCTGCCTCTTCTGCTCCCTGCTCTGTCTCTGGTGAATCCTCTCACCAACCACACCTCTGATCTGTACTCCTTGTGTGCATTAAAAAAAAAAAAAAAAAGAATAAGCAAGTTTGCATGCAGTAAACGTAACAAGCTCTTGATAGCAATTCAAGAAATGCAAACCACTTGCCACATGTTTTCAAGCACGAAGCTACTTTTGATGGCTTCCCTGGTGAAGCAGTGGGTTGAGCACTGTACCAGCAGCATGAGTTCGCTCCCCCACCAGGGAGGGGACCCATGAGGCACAGCAGACCTCTCCTGCCTCGCCGGCTGCTGCCCTCGGCAGTGTATTTCAGTTGATCTGCCTGTTCTGCTCTCTACTCTGTCTCTGGTGAATCCTCTCACCTCCCAGGACTCTGGCCTGTACCCCAGCTCTTGTATGCATAAATAAATAATTTTTTTTTTAAAAAGAAGTTACTTTTGGGGGGGCACTCATTAGATATTATTTCTTTATTGAATTTTTATTCAATTAATTGCATTTGAACTATATAACAGTTCAACTAATTATATAATTCAATTGATTATCTTATTTATTTTTTATTATTTTAAGAGAACTCCAGAGGCAGAACAGACGCTCCTTGGTGGCACGAGGAGGGTCATGTCTCTGGAGCCCAGTGCTGCACGTAGTTTCCAGCCAGGACTGGGGACTTTTTATATTTCGGAAGGTATCCATAAAAGAAAGCTTCAAAAGAATATAAACAGAAATTGCCGTTTCCAGGCTAGTCTGGCTTTGTGCCGTGGGCTGTGGTGTTTGACACGCGGACTCACCACGCCCCCTAGGGGCCAGCTCCTGTCCTTGCACTGTCCCCACACACGCCAGAGGCTCAGTTCTTGAGCTTGGACAAACGTGAGCCACAGCGAGGCTATCGCTGCTTTCTGGCGCCTCTAGCATTTGGTTAATGCTATGAAGGCTGAAGTCCGAGTTCCTGTGAGTTAACACTGGCTTCTAGCTGTGTATCTACCTACAATATAAATATATGTATCTACATCAATCTATGGGTCAGTTGGTCTGTCGATTGATAGATATGCACACACATTATCATGTATGTGGGCTTGATTTTCCCAACTGGACTTCTCTGTTGTGTTTCTCATAATGCCAGACTCGATTTTAAATTTGAACTCTACAAATGGACATAGTGGAAATTTAATGACTTATCAAGTAATTTTCTATATGAAAAACTGAGAGGAATGAACCAGCTCTCTGAAATGGTCAGGTGAAGGCCACGCTACCAGCGCAACCAGCCAGTTTAAGGAAGCTCTCTGTTGCAGCGTCTGCAAGCGCCGCCAGCACCCTGGCATTCTGGAATCAGACCCGGGGGTTCACAAGAACTTGGCCTGGAGTTTATTCTGCAAGCGTCACACGGTGGTCCCTTCACTGAGTGTATCTGAGCACTTGCTGGGGCCAAACTATGTGCTCGCTTTTAAAACACATTAACCAAGTATCACCCTATTTCTCACCTGAGAGAACCAGGCCTCGGAGCCATGTCTCAGGGCACCCAGTGATTAAGGAAATGAGGTGGGACCTAATCTCTCTCAACTGCCAACCTTGAGCGACAGGCCCTAGTCTGAGCCCAGGGAGGAAGGGTCGCTCCGTGGCCGAGAGGACAACCACTTGTCAGCCAGCCCTCGGCTGCTTGTTCCTTTTAGGTCACCAGAGTTATGGCACAATTGTTTTCCAGTCACAAGGACAATGTGCCAGGTCAGTTGTCCCCAGGGTGAGCTCCCCAGGAAACGAGGAAGACCCCACAGAGTAATGCCATGAGCAGGGGGACTGGCATGCAGCCTCTGAACTTTTGCCCTGATTGCCAGGAGTTACACCAGCTCTGTTGGTCACACAACACGATGAACAAGACGCCCACATTCTGCCAAGTGGGTGCTGTGGGGAACTTGTTCACATGCTCATCAGGCGGAGGGTACATCACCTTATGCCTTTACTTTAGGCCATGGGTTTGCTCTCAGCAGGGTTTGAATCAGCCCCCAGTTTCGAACCATGGTGCCTGTTCCACCAGGTGAAACCCCTCCCACAGCACGGTGACCCTGGACTCTCAGTAGCCCCTCTGTGCCCCAAACCATCGTCACTGTCTGTGAGGCCTTCTCAAACCTGTGTTCACAACGCCAGGGTCAGTCTAGCAACTGGTCTACTGTTGACGCTCATCCGTTTATAGAATGAGAGAGAGGCTCAGACAGAATCAAAGCAATGGAAAAACAAAGCCCTCAGCTTACATCTCAGGTGCGGGCCCTTGTGATCAGTGGAACAGCTTCGGGCCACAAACGCCTCTGACCTCATTTGTCACGGTTCTGAGTCTCCTCACTGAATGCAGCTCTAGCACGTGCGCCAGTGACCTGGCACAGGTGATCACACAAGGTTCTCATTGTCTTTAAGCTTTGGACAAGATAAATGCTGGCATTGATTCGATCCTCCCTCTTCACCCTGCCTTAGAGATAGTCACCCTTGATTAAAAAAAGCATCTATTCTTCTTCTCCATCACGTTTCCTGAGAACTGGGTCATTGTTGGAGAAAATCTTAGGGAACACACTAAAAAGTCCTCCAAAATTCAACCCTGCCATTCTTTTCAAGGGTTAAGGTATTGGGGTTGCCAAATTATGTAAAATTAATACTCTCTTCTGCATAACCTAGAGAGAGTCAAATGAAATTTTATACCCAACAAGTCTATTCAACACATGTTAGATGAAAACTTTCTCCACTTCAGCTGAGTGAATAGCTGAGTTAGCTAACTAGCTAGCAGTGGACACAGTAGCACCGTAGCCCAGCTCACTTCTGGGCCTCTTAGTGCACTGACGAGCCACTGGCCCCAGCACAATGCCTAAGACGTGTTGCTATTTTCCCCTCACCATTTTCCTATAGGAAAGCTGGGGATACCAAGGAGCATTAGGTTTCTACTTTGAGATGTGCCCACTCCACCAGCCCCCAACATTCCCTGCGAAAGTGGCAGCAGACAATCACGTGGAGGAAGAGCTAGCTTATAGAAGGAAAATAAACCAGAGACAGGCTGTTCACGGAAACAGATTGTTTCAGGGAAATCGAAACAATAAGAGAAGTCAGACTTCATAGAATATTCTTGAAAATGTCCCAGGAAAAGAGAGGAAACAGAAGAGTATTTGTACTTTTCCCTGAGGGAACTGGGAGCTTTCAACTAAGAAAACTGTGAGACATGAAGCAGCAAACTACAGACTGACTGCAGATGTGAACTTCACTCCAGTAAAATGAAGCTAACTCCTCCCAACCCCAGATCATAAAAAAGCATCTTTATATGTCACCCTGGTGAGTAATGTTTACTCTGCAAGTGCTGGATGATAAAGGCAGACCCGGGAGCCAGGTCTGGGCTGGGAAGCGTTTGGTGTCGTGTTGGTGATGAGGTAGTACTCTGAGGCCGTACTTCCCAGGGGGTGTTCAGGGTGAAATTTGGGACACCACGTCTCACTCTGAGGTGGCGAGGGGAGTGCCGATACCAATTATGAAGCACAGAAAGGAGTAGGGCCCAGTGCACAAAGCCTGTCATCAAGGCTGAGTGACGAGAATGTTGAGACAGGAAGGGATGATGTCAAATATGGAAGATCAGAGAAATAAGACCCTTGGGAAGTGTGTGTCAGGCCCAGCCGTGATGTGTCTGTGAGCGGTGGGGACAGTGTCAGAGAGTGGACGTCAGACCCAGGGGCAAGGGGCAGAGGAACAGCATGGGCCTCCTGGCGCCCTGTAGAGTTGGACACAGACACCTGGGCCTGCCTAACCACCTGGCTGGGACCGAGGCAGCCGTGGCATGTGCTGACCTGCCTATCAAAATGCCTGGTGTGCTAAGGGTGTAAAGACATTCAAGCGGAATCATACTATAATATTAAAGTGAAATAATAAGAGTAAAATATTAATGTAAGAGCTTATACCTACGAAGGACTAAGGGTGAGTACTCTGGGTTATCTGCGTGTAGGAAACACAATTCCTAATTCATTTAGATCACTAGGACGAGTGGCAAAAATTTGCATGGGAATGACAGCTATACAAAGAGTTCCCTATTTGAGGAAAGGAAAGGGACAAAGCACTATAAAAGCAGCCATTTGCACTAGGCGTATTTCAGCTTTATAGCTACTGCAGCACTGGCGTGAGCATTATCACGTCCAGACTTGGACTCCTTCACCCAGGGGTTTGGGGAGCAACCCCCAGCAACAGAGGGGGCAGGAATGACACATGCCAGTGGCCAACCTCACTCCAAAGGGCTGTGCTGGCCGGGACCTCAGGCTTTCCTGATAACCAAAGTCCGCACCAGTTACCAGCGACTCACGAGCCCATGACTGGTTGAAAATTTAGAAGCGCTTACTTGTACCTGATCTTAAAAGAAGACACATACGTTGATTAAGTTATTTCCTTGGTAAAATGCACTTATTTACTAATAAAGGCGTTAGACATACTGTACCAGTATGTCCAGTTAAGTTAAGGAACAGAGTGGCTGCCAGCCAGCCAGGCCATCACCAGCGTCACCTTACGTGTGACTCACGTGGCCCTTTAGCCTGGATGGGTTTCAAAGAAGGACAGGGGAGATAAGTGTTTTCCTCAGCAAACACCACAGATGGTTTTCTTCCGGGTTCTTCTGGAAGTAGGTCGATTTTTCAAAGAACTGCAACAATAGCGTGACCTGAACTCACTCTTGGAGCTTGCCAACTTAGAAGCGGTGACTTGGGAGACTGGACATGTGCTGAGGTTTTGACATGTCAACATTTCATAAGCCAGTTACCTCTCTTCTGCTTGACCCAGTGGGAACGCCGCACAGACACATTTTGGGTTTGGGTTTGGGGACAGCGTTGTAGGGGCCTGGTGCAAGAGTGGGGTCAGCCTTGGCTCTAGTCTGGCCGCCCCCTCTGCTCCAGGCAACACCAGCAGGGGCAGGTGTGGGGCCCACCAGAAGCAGCCTGGCGCAGAGGAACTGGAGAAGGGGTGTGCTTAGACTACGGTGGGGAGGAGTCTCCAGCCACCTGCTGAAAGTTGTTCCCCAACGCTAGAAGGGTGGGAGTGTGGGTGGGGTAGAGCTCGAAGGAGAGGAAGAAAAACAGGAAAAAAAGGGCCTTCTCTTGCCGTGAAGGTGGGTTAGTGAGACACTCGACAAGCCTGTTTTTTCACCTTTTTGTTTTTTTTAAAGAAAAACCAGTGCCTTCCAGATAGAGCAGCTGTGTCTGTTGGGGGCTCTTTTTCTAACTTGAGTGTTGGGCTCAGAAGCCTACAGGTCACGCCGCGCTGAAAGTGAGCCCCCTGCCTTCCTTCAGTGGCCGCTCGCCCCTTCCACAAACGTCACCCCCATGTTTAGGGGTGCTATGTTTAGGGGTGCTATGTTTAGGGGTGCTATGTTTAGGGGTGCTATGTTTAGCTGCCTGCTCTTGAAGGACGCCAGAGTGTCTGTCCTTTCTAAGAACTTCGAAGATCCTAGCAGCTACACTTCCAAGTTACTTCCACACAGTACTTTTAGGAATTTTCCCGACGAGGGTCGGTTCGAGAAGATAAACTGAAGCGAGTCAACCCGGGAGGCTGCGAGGCCTCGCCCGCCGCCCCCAGCAGAGCGAGGGCAGGACTCTGCCCCCGGTGCCTCTTTGTGCAGCGCGGGCACCCTCGGATCTGGCAGTATGAGGGAGCGCTTCTACTCCTCCGCACTCCGCCCCCGCAAGTCCTCCCTTACAAACCTGGGCGGGCTCAGGGAGAGGGTTCGACCCCCCTCCCCCAACCCCGACGCAGAGCCCGACCTGGGAGTCAGCGGCCGCCCGAGGTTCCCTCCCGCGCCCCACCCCGCGCGGCCATCGCGTGCGACCCGAGGTCTGGGAAAAGCCTGTCCCGAGCCCCGTGGGGACGCCGCCCTGGGCCCCAAGACCGGGTCCTAGTTCCCCCGGGGGCTGCAGCAGCGGCAGCGAGTGCACCCTCGTGGTTCGCACCCCTGCCACCTGCTCGGCAGACGCCCGCGCGCCCCAGGAGCGCCCCACCCCGGCCCCCCGGGGCCAGTTGGGGAAGGAGTCGCGCAGGCGGGGGGGCCGGAGAAGCGCTCGGCACCCGGGCCTAGGGGCGCGCGGGGCCCGGGATGCAGGAGGACGCGGGGCTGACGGAGCCCCGGGATGGGCGCAGGGACCAGTCGCGCCCAGCGGGAGCAGCACGTCCAGGGCGCAGGGAGAAGGGCTTGGGGCTCGGCGGGCTCGAGGAGAGCCAGACGCAGCGGCGCAGGAGAATGAGGGGGCGGCCCCTGGAGGCCGGGCTGAGGTGTCACTCGCCTGATGAGGGCTCCCGCGTAGTCCCAGGCGCTCTCCATTGCTCAGTCCCGGCCGCGCCGTCTGTCCCGGCCGCGCCGCCTCTTAAAGCGCAGGTGGCCCCGCCCCGGCCAGCCTGTCCCGCAGGTCTGACGAGCGCAGCGCCGGGACCGTGGCAACCCGCTGGCTGCTGCCCAGGGCTGCAGTTCGCGTCCTGGGAGCGGGCCCACGCCCCTTCGGGGTCCTTGGAGGGGAGTGGCTCTTTGAGGCAGTTGCAGAAAACCAAACCCCAGATGCCTCCTGCAGCCCTGTGGCCTCTCCTCAGCCCGACGTTTGCCATGCAAGCGCTTTTGGGGGCTGGGCTTGGCGACGTCGCTTACCCGGGAGGCACGGCTTGGCGGCGGAAAGGCCTATGGATTGCTTTTAAACCCAGACGAGGTGTGGGAGAGTGAGGTGCAAGATGGGGCTCCTTACCCCAAGGCCACCGCTGGCGCCGGAGCCCCCTACGCGGAGGTCCAGCCAGTAGCACAGCTGGTTGTTCGTGGAGGTGAGCAGGTCTCAGCAGACACCGGGCGCACCTGCAAGCTTTTGGAGGCGTCTTAACTTCCCCTTAAGCTGCTTCCAAGCTGTGTGGTGGGTTGGGAGACTGCAAGAAGAACCCCCCAGAATTAAGGGGGATTCTTCACTGGCTTCACTAACAATCTTTTAGCTGTAGCGAAGGGACTTCCTCGGAATAAGGGAGGCAAGGGAAAACAGAACCAGGGCCAGGGGCATTCTCTTTACTCGTTGCTGGCGTGGAGGTCCAGCTGGAAGATGCCATCGGAATACTTTGGAGCCCTGAGGAATGGGGTGTGCCATTCCTCTTAATTACAAAACCGAAGCAGAAATCGCTAGCAGGTTAAGGAGTGAAATGGTCCCTACTCCAGCCCTTTACAACATTTAAACTTTCTGGGATTGAGCTCCACAAGTGCTTAGTCTCCAGCACACATCCGAGTGACAGCTCCATAAATTACCAGTGCTGGCTGCCTGATGTTGGTCGACTCTGCAGATGAACCCCACTTCCCTTCTTTGTTTCTCTCTTCTCCTTATTCATGTAAATTTGACATCATTGGTAGTCCCTATGGAATTCCCACCACCAATGCACCAGTGCACCATCGACTCAGTCCCTTGTGCCCTTTCTGTCCTCATCCCACTCACTCTCCCTCCCCCCGCCCCAAAGTGTCTCTGATCTGTCTCTCTCTTTGTTTTTGTTGTTTTGTGATTTGATTTTTGTTGTTGTTCTTCTTTTCCTTGATCCCTTATTTGGCTCCCTTATCCTGGTTTCACCCCGTGACTTGCTGGCGCACTCCTCCCCAGCTCGCTCACAGAAGCAAACGAACATTTCTCCTGAGGGGGGTTCCGGTGTCAACAGCCTCATTGGACTTGCAGGAGTGCTGAAGCCAAGAGCGATTTCCTTCTGGAGTCCTGGACTCCATCCACTGCGGCCTGCTGGGAACTTCCTGGCCCCAGGGCTCAGAGGGCGTGTTCTCCCCACACCCGACCCCCAGTATTATCTGCTTTTTCCACTGACACCCTGCTGTGGCAGGAATGTTTGTGCCCCCAAATTTACATATTGAAGTTCAACCCCCAGTGTGACGGTTTAGAGGGGAAGCCTGAGGGTGGCACCTCAGCCAGGACGGTCGGGCCTCATGATTGGGATCAGCTCTCTGGAGACATCTCTTCCCTTCCGCCATGTGAGGAAACAGTGAGGAGCCAGTTATGAGCCGGGGGAGAGTCTCTTTAGAACCTGCCCCAGGGCCTCCCTAGTGGCACAGCGAGTTGAGAGACATGCTGTGGAGCAGCCACTGCAGCGCAAGTTCGATCCCAGGCCAGGGAGGGGACCCACATGGCACAGAGAGTTCTCTTGTCTTGCCTGCTGCTCCCCTCAGCAGTGTATTTCAGTCCATCTGCCTGTTCTGCTCCCCACTCTGGTGAATCCTCTCACTCCCCACTCCTCTGGCCTGTACCCTGGCTCTTGGATGCATAAATAAACAAGTTAAAAAAAAAAAAAAGAACCTCCGCATGCCCACACTGGCACCCTGACTTTGGATTTCTAGTCTCTATAAATGCGAGTAATAAATTCTTGTTGTTTATAACTGCCCAGTCTGTGGTGTTTAGTGTCCCACACAAAGTTACACCCCCAATTTTACCGTGAGGAAAGGAGTCTACTCAATTCAACTCACCTTTTTAAAAAACTTTTTATTGTGAAAAGTTTCAAATACAAAGACACTAGAAGTGTAACAGGGTGGTTCCCAGGAAAGGGGGAAGTTCCAGAATCCCAGTTCTGCCCTAAGTGGGTGGAGCTGAGCAGGGATAAGATGCTGGAGGTAGGAGATTGGGGACAGAAGGGAGGAAGCAGGAAGCAGGATGGAGAGCAGCAAGGAGACCTGGAGGAGGCACATGGAACAGAGGGACATGTGAGGAAGCTGCGCTTGCTTCTTGGTCCTGGACTGGTTGGAACAGATGTGGGTGAGAGACCTGTGGGGAACTTAATAACAGCAGCTTTCATCTTGATTTTGATTTTGCTCTTTTCCTCCCGGATTTGTCTGACTCTTTCTAACCCTTTTCTATGGGTCTCCTCTGAAAGGTCCTTTAGATGTGTGGCAGGCTTTTGGGTCTTGCTTTGGGCCAATCCTGTTTGGCTGGGCTTTTACCCTCAAGGAGATGGGTAACTTTGGATACTTAACTTAGTAACTGTATTCTTTGTCCTTTCTGTATTGTACTCCAATTGTATTAAAGTTCCTTTCCATTAAAGGCCTTGTATGTTTGTCTTGATGCAGTGGATGGCAGAAAACATTCAGAGAGCAGGTTTTGGGGTTCTGGGGTGCCCCTCTCCCTGCCCTGTAACAGAAGGACAGTCTGATTCAATCACTGTTAACATTTTGACTTATTTGCTTGTAATTTATCTGTGTTTATATCTGAAGCCCTTCACACAAATTCCTTCAACTGGCCTCCCTGAATAAACAAGAACAGGCTCAGACATACCTTAGTGACATTTTCATTCTTAGCAAGATAAAGCGATCTCCTAAGAGCACAGAATAGTCAAGCTCACCAGTCATCCTCACTTATTGGCACCATGTGTATAAGGCTCTGTACATGTGCCTGAGACTCCAGGGAATTAGACCCATTCTGGAGCAAGCGAAGGTCACGCTCACAAGAGATTCTCATCCACGAACAACCAATCAGAGCAAAACATGTAATTCATTTACTTCTTTGTAGGTCCTAAGACAGGTAGTGTTGCTTGTCACTGGCTGGCAGATGCCATGTAGCAGTTACATGTGAATGCAAATTGTGGAGGAAACAGTAATAAATTCTGCCCAAAAAAGTGTCCAGCAGGGATAGTGGAACTGAGGGTTGAAGGATGAAGGAGGTGAGTGGTGTGACTATCCTCCATTGTTTTAGGAAGAGCAAAGGCACAGAGGGATGTCGGTGTCACCTGTGCCAATCCCAGGTGGACGCACGTGGCATTCTGGAGGGCGACTCTTGGAACCAACTGGGGCAGCCGTGTCAGAACAAATCTGCACAGCCCCAAATGCACAGTGGCTGCTGCCATTAATGGGGAACCAAGAGGCGGTGAGAAGACCTGCTCCTACGTGGGTTTGAGAAGACCACTCGGGAGTGGTACAAAGGTAGGACGAGACTGGGGAGCCTTAGGCAATCCAAGTAATAGACGTCAAGGTAAGGCCTGGACACTGAGAGTGGGCATGGGGAGGGGGTAGGTGCTAGGAAGATTTCATGGGAACTGTGGGTGAACAAGGAGGGGAGCAGCTGGAGAAGGGTTGGTTTGGGTGACCAGAGAGGAAATGACATCCTTCCCTGAGATAAAAAATCCAACAGTGGAAGTAAGTTTGTAATGAAGCTGAGATTGTTGAAACCCACGCCCAGTAGGCCACATTGGTCAGAGACATGGCGGCACTTGGGGAGAGGCTGGGCTGGATGCCAAGGATGGCCAGTCACCGCCTGCCCCAACTGAGAGGCTGTGTGCGTGTGGAGAGGGACAAGAGGGCAGCGGGAATACTCTGCTCTGAAGGACTTGGCTCAGAAGCCCCAGAGAGGGCGAGCAAGAAACGGGTGAGAGTGTGTCTCCTTGATGGCGCAAGGGGTTGGACACTGCATTGTAAGGCTTCTGCAGCTCCCCCACCAGGTAGGGGACCCACATGGTGCAGCAGACCCCTCCTGCCTCGCCCGCTGCTCCCCTCAGCAGTGTACTTCAGTCAATCTGCCTGTCCTGCTCCCCACTCTGTCTCTGGTGAATCCTCTCACCCCCTCCGCCGCTTCTGGCTTGTACCCCAGTTCTTTTATGCATAAAAAAATTTTAAAAAAGAAAAAGAAATGGGTAAGAAGCCACCCATCTTGGCCTGTGCTGGAAGGTTCTTTCCAGCACATTTCCCTCTTGCGGCTTGCACACAAATAAACTTTCTCATTTAACATAATTTAATATACTTTTATTGACAAACTACCATGTTCCAATGCAACTGAGATTCAGCAAATCCAGTTTATTAAATCCACAGAGGTGAGCTGGCAGCTGCCACACCCATGAAGTCCTGATGCTGAGCCCCAGCAGGGTAGCCGGAGTCTGACCCGCGCAGCTGCAGCCACATCAGGACCTAACGCTGCAGCTGGCTCGCGCCTTGTGGGAAGGGGCTCACTCCTCTCTCACAGTCCTGGCGGCTGACTAGCAGACCACTTGCTCTGGAACAGACAAACCTGGGCTCCTAGCCTGGCTTTGCCTCATTCCAGGGGCGGGGACCTCAGCAGACCACTTACCCTGGCCCAAGCCTCAGAGCATGTAGAGAAGCACAGAACTCTCTCTCTTTTATAGGGTGGGGGGTAACCATCCTCTAAGGGGAGGTTGTTCCCACCCAGGGTCAACTGTAGTGAGTGATGAAAGCCACACCACGACGTGATTGGACAGCTGGACTATACTGCCAGCCAAGAGGGAGTACTTGGCCCAGAAGTTGCTCTCAGTTACCATGCTATGTTATGGGGATATACTTATTTAGCGCTCAAAGAAACTTTAGTAATCATCTCCTCCTATCTGTATTTTTTTTTTTTTTTTGTAACAAAGCAGAGAAAACAATGAACTCTCGATGACCTTGCTCCTTTCAGATTCTGCGACTGTAGATCGGTTTTCTTTGCATTTATTTTCTTTTTTTATGAGCTAAATTTTATTTATTTCTAGTTTATTCTTGAGGATGTGTATTCCTTATCAACTCTCAGTGGGTTGTGATGAGGGTCAAATGAGATAATGCTTTTGAAATACATTGTAAACTGTCAAGCACTAAAAATTACAGATTTTAGTGTAGTATTGAAAAGGAAATCAAAATCTGGAAAGGGATTTACTCAAGTACTGTTTATCACACGAGCAGGACAACTTCTGCAGAATTTTCAGCCAGGCAAGAATTTCTTTACACTTCTTCACTATTTTCCATAACCAAGTTGTTCAGTGTCTTATTTCCATATTGCTTTCCAGCAAAATACTATTAGGAAAAAAATTATTCATACTAAGGTGTAAATGGTTGCCACCCCACTGAGCAAACATTTACTGAACGTCATGCCAAATATCCCCCACCCTCACCCGTCAATCCATTCTCTGTCCTCTCCCTAGTCCTGGGGTCCCAAAGGCTGGGCCTGGAACTTGCACTAGAGGTGCCTTACCCTTTGACTTTCTGTATTTTCTTATATCATTGTCCATATTTGTACAGTAATTGGTTTCTCCACTCAACTGTAGTCTCCATAGTTCTCTCACCACCATAGCACCCATTAGTCATCACCACATTCCCTTGTGTTCTTCCATTCCCTGTTTTGACCTCCCTTTCCTTCCCCTCCCTTGCTGTATGCCTCAGATCTATGGTCAGCTTGTTAGTTTTGACTTTTTCTTGACATTTTGTTTGATTTCTCTATATTCTACATATAAATGAGACAATCCAATATTATCTTTTTCCTTCTGATTTATTTCATTATAATCCCTTCCAGCTCCATCCATGTTGCTGCAACATGGATTGTTGAGTATTATTCCAATGTGTGAATATGCTACAAATTTTGATCCATTTGTCGATTTTGGGGCATTTGGGTTGTTTCCATATCTTCTTGTCCTTTGACTTTCGCTTAGTTTTATTAATGAGAGGTATTTGGTGGACTTTTTTTTTAACTAAATAGTTGTATTGTAGGATATCATGCATATGGTACAGTGCATAACTTTCTAGTATACAGCTCAAATGCTTATGTTTATAGCCTCTCAGATTAAGATAGAGAATATTTCTAATGCTTACCAGGCTCCTTCACTCTCTCACCCTCATCAAGATAACACTACTGATTTCTGTCACCTCTAATTACTTTTGCATCTTCTTGAACTTAAGATAAATCAAATCACGTAGAATGTTTTCTTTAATGCCTGGCTTTATTTACTTGGTATTGTCTGTGAAGTTCATTTACATCATTGCTCATTTTTATTCCATTGTGTGATATCAAATTTATTTATCCATTCTGTTGCTGATGGCTATTTGGCTATTAGAAACAGGGCAGGTTGTGTGAGCATTTTGTATACATCTTGTGGTGCACATAGGTACTGTTTTCTCTTGGTGAATACCTGGGAATGGAATTGCTGGTTCATGGAGTGTGTGTACTCACTCAGATGCAAACACGTGGAACTATGCTTTGGTCATGAGCTGGTCTCACAAAAATTTGAGGGAAAGTTTCACGAAGTTGGGGAGCATTGCTTGTGGTTGACAAAACTGTTGCTTTTTTCATGAATTAACAATGAGCTCAAGCACCACAGTCAGGAAAGAGGAATTGGGGTGTCTAGTGAACGTGCTATAATCAGGACAGCCAGGAAAGAAGGGGGCTTCAGCCCATTCACTCTTCAAAGTCACAGGGATTGACCAACCCAACAATATGGATGGGAAGATCAGAAACCAGGGCATATTCCTTAAATATTCCCATGATCTCAGTTCCACAAAGAATAACGTAGTTGGGGAAGGTGGAGGGTGGTACACTGTGCTGTGTACAGGGGAACTGGACTTAAGCCAGACCTCCTCTGTGCTGGAGCAGGAACTTGGGCCAGTCACCCAGTCTGCCTGGAACTTCTCTGTGATACACTCAGTATAGGCAGAATTGTGAATTTACCTTTCTTTGTGCTCCCCAAATTAAAAGGGATTTTTTAAGCAATTTGAGGCCAGGGCAGCCAGCAACCTTGTGCAAGGATGTCTCAGCCTAGACAACTGCTTCGACACGAGATTAAAAGCAAAAATGCATTTTAACTTTGGACTGGTCATTAAGGTTTCCATGATTCTTCTTTTTTTTAAAAAAGATTTATTTATTTATGTACACAAGAGCTGGGGTACAAGCCAGAGTCCAGGGAGGTGAGAGGATTCACCAGAGACATAATGGGGAGCAGAACAGGCAGATCTGCTGAAATACACTGCTGAGGTGAGCAGCGGGCGAGGCAGGAGAGGTCTGCTGCGCCATGTGGGTCCCTTCCCTGGCTGGGGATCGAACTGGTGCTGCTGTGCAGTGGATCCTTCGCAGTGCAGTGCTTAATCCACTTCTGCATTGTTGAGTACTTTCAGCTCATTAATACTCAGTGAGACCCACAATTGAGTGTGCTCAATCTTTTGGGGCTCAAGACCCCATAAATGCCTAGTGCAAGCTATAGACCTTTCCTCCAGAAAGACTCATCAACCCACTTTGAGGGGTTCTGTGTGTCAGGCTGTGAAGCCTGCTCAGTGGGAGGACCGGTTTACTCCTGCTGGCAGCCTTGGCCTCCTGGAGGGAAGAGCAACCTGGGGTCACCGCCCACAGTCCCCCACAGTCCCTGTTCAGTGCTCTGTTTGTTTGTTGTAGTTACCGGGGTGTGGATGTTTCTTTTCCTTGCAAATATAGGAGCAAAGGTGATGTTCTTTTCTGCTGACTTCAGTTTGAATCTTTTTCTCCAAAGAAAGTACCCAAAGGAGCTTGTGTTTTGGGACTAGTGCCAGGGTGAAATCAGTTCTCAGCTTTCCCAACTGGGCAGAAGGGTAAAACAGAATGATGCTTTTTGCAACTCGTTGTGCCAGGGTCAATCACAACACAGTTCTAGAAACCAACACCACACTTTTCAGTGTTTTGATCTTTTCAAAAGGTTTCAGTGGAATTTTAACTCTATACACAAATACATTGTCATTATGAGACCTTTTACCAAAGCTTGATAAGGCCAAATCTTCTCAGATCCTTGCCACTAATTCTGGCCCTTTTCCTGCCACCTTCTCAAGGTGACTCTTTCCATGCCTTTTCTATGAGAGCGTACACACCGATGAGCATTGCTTTGTGTGATGTGTTCCCATAAATGGTAGTGTATTTTATATATATTATATGCCATGCTTTTTCAATATGTAGCTTTCTTAATATATAGTTGCTTTGATTTTTTAAAAAAAGATTTAATTATTTATGCATATAAGAGCTGGGGTACAGTCAGAGTCACAGGAGGTGAGAGGATTCACCAGAGACAGAGTGGGGAGCAGAACAGGCAGATCAGCTGAAACACACTGCTGAGGGGAGCAGCAGGGAAGGCAGGAGAGGTCTGCTATGCCATGTGGATCCCCTCCCTGGCCGGTGGCAGGGACCGAATTTGTGCTGCAGTGGCTGCGGTTTGCTCCATAGTGCATTGTTTAATCCACTGCGCCACTAGGGAGGCCCTGCTTTGATGTTTTAAATCACATACTATTTCACATGTCTATATTATAATCAGTTCCCCTTTTGTTGAATGCTGAGCTCGTCCCAATTGCTTGTTATTGCAAACGGTGTTGTACACTGAACTGTTGTAAATGCTTCCTGTGTGAGTAAGGATTAGACTCCCAAGAAGGGGGTTGTTGGATCTTAGGGTGTATGCATTTGGACTCTTAGTGTGTACTTTATGTTGTACACACAGATGCTGATTTATAATGAAGGTTATATGGTGATATCATTCAATGCTTTTTCAATATTAAAAATTAGAAATAAAAAACCAAAATTTTGAGAGCTAGCACTCCGATTCTCATCCTGCATGTCGTGTGCACAGGTCTCCAGTGCCCCTGGGCCCTTGCCCCGTGGAGACTGCACTTTCCTGGTGCTGGCTCACGGGTCTCCATTAAATCATCATCACCACCACCACCTTCATCCCCCCTTAATAGTTGTCCATGTGCTTTCCTTCAAAGCTTATTTTAAACCTTAACTTTTCAAAGAACATAATGTTAGCTTTTGCAAATGGGAAAATTAGTGGCTCGTGAGAAATGTGTTGGGAAATTGCCCATATTAGTTGGTGTTCCAGGGAATATAAGGTAACACCTGGGCGCCACACTTTGCCCATTCTTCAGGAAGTTGTTTTTAACCATTGACGTTGGTGACTGCTCAATATAATAGGAATTTATGCTGCTGGGAGGAGTATAAAATGCGCCACTGTCTTAAAAATTAATTTGGTAATGTGTATTACTGTACATGAAACAATGTTCATTACCTTTGATCCTTAATTTCACTTCAGAGAATCTATTCTGGCAAATATGATACCACTCATACCTGATTTACTTTCCCTGTCAATCCCTGACCTTCAAGCATCTCACATGGAACTGGGGCATCAGGCGGATTCAGTCAAGGCTAAGGGATCATGGGTCTGGACGTGAACTCCGCCCTCCACTGTAGGTCCTTTCTCAGTTGGACTGCGCTTAGTACCAGTCCTGGCCTTCCTGTGTGGCCTCCAGCCTGAAGCTCGTGCCTCTGTGGTGCCTTCTTCCTTGGACCCTGTCCCTTGGGGTGGGTGGCCCTAATTGGAAATGCGCCACATGGCTTCCTTGGCATGGCTGTGTCTTAGGGGCTGAGAGGAGGTAGTGACCTCGGGGTCTAGAGGGGGTGGTGGGGCTGGGCAGCTCACACCTGAAATGCAAGTCCTGAGGGTGGGCCTGAGAGTGGCCCTTGTCTGAAGGAACGTACCTCCACTGGGAAGGCTCAGGGCCTAGCACACTGACCACAGGGATGGGTCACGTTCTTAGGATGGACTCTTTGTAGGTAGAGCTACCAAGCCCTGACTGCAGCACTGGAGTCAGGACAAGAACTTGTGTGCTAGGGGTGAAGTTTTGACATTTTGGGATGATTTATAGTAGAGCAATAAATGGAGCATGTATTGCAAGCACTTTCTTTTTATGAATGAGTAAGCACATTCATTAAATGATGTATCTGGGTTTAATAGCCAAGAATTTGGCAAGGAGGAAGCTTTGATACCAAATAAATTTATGTTAGTGCAGCCCTGAATCTTCTCTACATTATATGACACTCGTTTTGGCCTAAAGACAGGTGGTTCCTACTTTTCACTTTGAACGGAATCAATTTGAATGATAATTCTTAAAGGAAAGAAAAATATCAGAAACCCACTAATGAAAGTTGTCTACATATTGCACTTGCTATTGATATACTATTGGTAAATATTTTTTAAGATGACATCATAATTGTTATTGTCTTTCTGAACCCCTCCAACACTTTTTTCTATTTAACATGTAATTTTTGATATTCCTCTGGTATATGGGTCTGATGAGTTGTTCAATAAATAGTGCCAAAATAGAAAAAAAAAGCAAATAAGGTTTACTGCTTCTCCTTATGTGTGAAATTAAAACCCAATCACGCAGTGTTTCTTTTTACCTATAAAAGTAAGTTTGAAAGAGAGAATTAAATAAAGCATATAAAATACTCTTAGTCCCTTCTTATGCCTGAGGTGAATCCATTAGAATGAGCTAGGATTGTTTGAAATACCTAGATCATACACTGTACCTGTGATACACAAGCATGAACACACTGGAACACACACGACCCCAGGCCTCAATCAGAATCGCAATCACAAAGGTTATGTGAAGCCTGTCTTTTTCAGTTGTTTGGAAAACGAACAGAATTTGCCTTAGTGGATGGAACTAGGAATATGAAAAACAGCAATGGAAAGAAATTAATTTCTGTTCTGTCATCTTTTATATCTTTTGAATTTTGTAACTTTTAACTTAAACTACATGCGTGTATTACCCATTCAAGATATCAATCGTTATTTTTAAAAAATTTTTCTGTAAGGAAAGAAACATTCAGGGGCCAAGTCAACCCAAGGGACCAGACAAGCAGTGGAACTGGAACAGCAAAATATATGTGGCCCCATCTCATTCCATCTACTCCATCTATGTGCACTTGCTGAAAAAAAAGCAGAATACACATTTTCCTCAAGTGTACATGGGACATTCTCCAAGACTGATCACATATTGGGCCACAAGATAAGCATCAGCACATTCATGAAGACCAAAATCACACCAGCATCTTCTCAGAACATAAAGGTATCAAACTAGAAATCAACTACAAAAAGAAAGCACGGACATCCTCTAATATGTGGAGACTGAAAAACGCACGTTCAAAGATCACCAGGTCAATAAGGAAATCAAAGAAGAAAACAAAATGCACCTAGAGACAAATGACATCAAGGATACATTCTTCCAGAACTCATGGTATAAAGGGGTGGTCCCCAGGAAAAGGGGAAGTTCTAGTTTCCCTGCCCCACCCAAAAGAGGGTGGAGCAGAGGAGCGAGGAGGAGAAGAAGCTGGAGAGGAGAACGGAGAAGGAAGGAAGGAAGGAAGCAGGAAGGAGAGCAGCAAGGAGACCTGGAGGAGGCACGTGGAGCAGAGGGACATGTGAAGAAACTGCGCTTGCTTTTTGGTCTTGGACTGGTTGGAACAGATGTGGCTGAGAGACCCGTGGGGAGGTTAACATGGCAGCTTTCACCTTGGTTTTGATTTTGCTCTTTTCCTCCCAGATTTGTCTGACTCTTTCTGACTCTTTTCTATGGGTCTCTACTGAAAGGTCCTTTAGACTGTGGCAGGCTTTTGGGCTTTGCTTTGGGACAATCCTATTTACCCTCGAGGGGATGGTGACTTTGGATGCTTGATTTAATAACTATATCCTTTGTCTTTTCTGTATTGGTTACTAGTTGTATTAAAGTTCGTTTCCATTAAATGTCTTATATGTTTGTCTTGATGTGGCAGATGGCAGAACCCATTTAGAGAGGGCAGGTTTGGGGGTTCTGAGGTGCCCTTCTCCCTGTCCTATAACAGAGGGGGTCACAAAGGAAATTTAGTTTAGATTTCTAACAATGGAAATGTTAGAATCTTATTTGGAGCAGTCAAAACTCTGTATCTGAGCACACAGAATGATGTAATTTACTTATGTAAACTATATGTCAGTGTAAAATAATGTAAAAACATAAAAGAGAAAAAACAATAGGCAAAACAAAGAGAATAAATAGATCACTAGGCTTCATATTTTAAAAAAATATTTTAAATTGCGGTAATAAACTTAAAAGCATTTTACTCATTTTTTAAAGATTCATTTATCCATACAAGAATTGGGGTACAGGCCAGAGTGGGGAGCAGAACAGGCAGCTTGACTGAAATACACTGCTGAAATGAGCGGGGGCGAGGCAAGAGAGGTCTGCTGTGCCTCATGGGTTAGCTCCCTGGCCCGGGATTGAACTCAGCGCTGCAGTGGCTGCAGAGGCTTCACAGAGCATTGTTTAACTCCCTGGGCCACCAGGAAGGCCTCCTTACTCATTTTAATTGTACATTCACGCTATTGTGCTACAGATCTCCAGAAGTCTTCCATCTTGCAAAACGGAATCTCTATACCTGATGGAGGAAAAGAATAGAAACTTGAAAAGGAGGCATCGCAAGTCTAGAACCTGACTCACACAGGAGGTGGGGATAGAAGGGATTAACACGCATTAACTCAGCTATGGGAACTGAGATCCTTAGGAGCCAGTGCCTACTACATCACAAGGCACAAGACCAAGGGGCATCATCAGACTGCTGTAGGGAGTGTCAGTAGCCTAGACCCGCAGGTGAAGATAAGGAGATTGAGGCTATTGTAGAATCTCAGGTCCTTTTCAAACTTTATATAGTTATTCAAAATCAAGCAAACAAACAACCCACAAAGATGAGCCCCTCCCTACTGAAAGCTAATCTGCCCCACAGAAGGGCAACTCTTTCTGCCCACTTGCTTCTCAGCAAGTGTCCTTTCTTCTCTCCCCTTTCTCTGTTTTGCAGAGAAACTCTCCTAGAAAACTCACAACGTGCCACCGAAAGGGGGAGCTCTGGTGAAACCTTTCCCAGAGTGAACCCAAGGACCCCACTCTCTAAATCCAACAACTCCAAAAAAAACGACATCATACCCATTAAATGATAACCCCCACTACCCTTAGCTCCCAGCAATCATCTTTCAACTTTCTGTCTCTGCGAATTTCACTATTCCGGGTCTCTCGAATGATTGGAACCATGTGGTATTGGTACTTCTGTGACTGGCTTTTCCCCACGTAGCATGGCTTCAAGTTTCATCTGTGTGGTAGCATGTGGCAGGATTTCCTTCCTGAGGTTTAACGCTGAATAATATCCCATTATGTGGACAGACTAACCGCATTTGTTTACATATGCACAGGTCAGTGCATTTGGGTTGCTTCCATTTCTTGACTCCTGCGAAATGCTTCTATGAAACTAGGTATATGAAAAAAAGATGATCTTTTTCAGAAATATAGAACTAGGGTAGCACTTTAGTCATCTTTTTTTAAATTGTATTTCCTCCTTTTCTGCACTAACATTGCTGCTAATCAGAAAGCACCATCAGAGATCAGTGCAGGGACAGATCGTGACACCTTTACCAAGCGTGGAACCAAGACATTGATCTCTGGTGACCAAAAGCTCATGCTTTTCTCAACAGCAAAAGCTGTGTCTTTGAGGTCAATGTAGAAGTACAGTGGGAGGTCATTCCAAGCCAAAAGACAGCGAAGGTCATATTTCCTATGCGCTTGAAGGGCTGAGATCCTATGAACCACCGAGAGTGGTGGCTCTGATTTTCTTACACAAAGCACACTGACTCCTGGCCCCATTTAGCTCCTCAAGAGGCTCTCCACCCCCACCAGGGGGTGTAGCAGGAACCCTGAGGGGAAGGAGTGAATGTTTCATGTCTGCCACCAGGTGGCAGTAGATACAATACCACCTGGGACATTGAGACCTGCAAATCTCTACTAGGCTGGCTGGTTTTCCTTTGGCTGCCATCCTCCCCCTTCCCTACAACCATCCAGTTTCTCACATTCTGTGTCTTGTGTTCAGATTCTCCAGCCATAGCTTTTAAGTGCGGATACCACTGGGGAATTTCTGTTGGTCTGCAAACCTGCATGTTGTATAAAGCTCCAGAGAAGATGAAATTGGGCCTGATGTAGTTCGATCACCTAGGTCTTTTTAGGGCTCATAGTAGCAATTATGCCATGTCTGCAAGCCCTCTGCAGATGCCCAACAAATGTGTCCTTGAACGATGCCTTACAAGTCCACTTGAGGGTAGTCCAGGGGTACTCACAGAATTAGGCTGGGAAACTACGGATTTGGTTCCCGCCAGAAATATAATTGCCCCATATCCGTGAGACAGGAATGGGGACAATACCTACCCTCCAGTCACAACCTCAGAATGACTCATTTCTGCACTAGGCTAGAGGTTACTCTGTCCACTGCCTCAGGAATAAGGATCTAATTTAGATGCTTTATAATTTTTTAAAGATTTGTTTATGCATACGAGAACTGGGGTACAGGCCAGAGGTGTGGGGGTTGAGAAGATCCACCAAAGGCAGAGTGGGGAACAGAACAAGCAGATCAACTGAAATACGCTGCTGAGGGGAGCAACGGGCGAAGCAGGAGAGGTCTGCTGCGCCATGTGGGCCCTCCCCGGCAGGCAGCAGGGATTGAACTCTGCTGCAGTGGCTGCGGTTTGCTTCATAGTGCGTTGCTTAACCCACTGCGCCACCAGGGAGGCCCCTAGATGCTCTATAATTGTTATGTGCAAGTTTTGCCTAGCAGTGGTCCTTGATGAATTGCTCTGCTACTCAGTCTTACAGTTCTCACTGATTCTAAAACAAGTCATACTTCTTGAATATTGTACCTACTCACTTCTTCGAAGTAGCAACTAGATTTGGACTATGTACTAGGATGGCTATCCTTTTTGCCTGCCTGGAACGTTCCACCAGTTACTCTTTTTTGCCACCATCCAGTTCCACTGAACTCGACAGGCATTTGCCAAGAACTTGCTGTGCACGCTCTCCTGCCAACAGGGACGCTGGGGGCTTCACTGTCAGGAAGACGGGCCACAGTCTTCAGCATGCTCACAAAGCCCCAGGATCTCGGGCTGCTGTGCCCACCACTGGTAAGCCTAGATGCTCCCCACTTATTATGATCGTTTCTCTGACCACCTTGCCGGCTGCCCCACCCCTGTCCTCTGTGCTCAGTCAGTGGCTGCTGGCTGAGGCTGCTTTTACTGTACTTTCATGATGACTCAGTGTCATCACTTCTCCTGCTGATAACTGCCAAGAATGCTTCTCTTCATCCATTAAAAAAAAATCCCTTTCAAAATCTGCTCAAATATAATCTCTCCCATAAGACCTTCTGGGATGCTCCCACTCTAAAATAACAGAGTCCTCCTCTCTCTGTATTATGTTGTTTACAGGATCAATCATTTATTATCTTAATGCTGATTTGTGTAAATATTTGTCTCTCTTTGCTTTAAGTTGCAAAATTCTCTTTTTTTCTTTTTAAATATTTATTTTTGCACACAAGAGCTGGGGTACAGGCCAGAGTCGCAGGAGGTGAGAGGATTCACCAGAGACAGAGTGGGGAGCAGAACAGGCAGATCGACTGAAAGACACTGCTGAGGGGAGCAGCGGGGAGGCAGGAGAGGTCTGCTGTGCCATGTGGGTCCCCTCCCTGGCTGGGGATCGAACTCATGCTGCTGTGCCACGGATGCTTCACAATGGGGCGCTCAACCTGCTGCACCACCAGGGAGGCCCCAAGTTGCAAAATTCGTAAGGACAGGAATCATGTTTTATCTTAAGTAACTCCACCATTTAGTGCAGACTCTAAATATTAGTAAATACAAAATTAACAACAAGCATTTAAGATGAGCCACCAATAGGACAAGGAATGGTGCTAAGAGCGTTTCTTAAGCACCTCAGTCTTACTCTTTACCCAGGAGTAGGCGTTGTCATTACCTGTTTACAGAGGGTGGAGTGGTGCAGAGAGAACAAGAGTTCTGCCCGAGGCCTCACATTTAGGAAGTGGTGTGGGAGATATTAAATAAATGATTATTAGCATGATGAGAATAAGATTTTTCCTGGTATTCTGGGAATAAAAGACATGGTCTCTGTCCTTGAAGGAATTATTGACTTGGATCACTCTTTACCATTACAAAGTTGCACATGTCAGTGTACAGCAGCATGGCTCCATCTGATCGAACAGCTTTTCAAATTCGTTATTGAAGCCTGGGGGAAAACAAAACAAAACCAACAACAACGATAAAATTTGTCAAAGCCTGATTACCTTCCAGACGAACTAGGTATTTTTTTTTTTCCCACACTGTTTTCTTAACGGACTTAAATTCTACATCTCATCTTTCCTTTGGTCATGGTCTATGTTGTCATTTTTTTGGTTGCAGACACGTCACAAATACAAAGAATAATATCCCATTACAGAGAACGATGGCATTTACTCTGTCATAACTCCTAACCCTGTACCCCACACAGTTATGGGCACAGAAGACTCCCTCACTAAAGTTCTCCCCAAACTAAGGGATAACCTACTATCATACCCAGAGACTCGGGATAAACTCAGCCTCGTGGTTTGGACTGGACAACAACCTTTGAGGGCGTCCATGGCTCCCGCAAAGGCAAAGCGCAGTTCCCATCGCCGACAGCAGAAGGTGCGCGGAGGACTTGGGGAAAGGTCCCTCTGAAATGAGGGAGCATCTCAACGCGGTCTGCGGCACGGCAAGTTTCTTCAGAATCTAAGCTCCTCCTCTAGGGAAGGTGGCCCAGAATGTTCACTCCACAGAAGTCACCAATAGCTTCCTGAGGCCACAGGCCTGCACCTCCGAGGACGCCGGTAACTCCGGGCTCCACGAAGATGAGGATGCTGCCGCCTTCTGCTTGGACTCCAGACCCTGCAGGACCGGGAGGCGGCAGGCCCGTGGTGGTCCTGGGGAACAGGCCAGCCAGTCATTGGAAAGCAGCGTGGGGATGGCCCTTGGGACCTGCAAGCTGCTGGCAACAGTCTTTGGAGCAGCACTCCAAAGCTGCGCTACGTGTGTGTGTCTCAGGACAGGCCACATCCTGTCCAAATACAGCTTTCCCGGCAGCAAAGTGGAACGTGCGGGTAGACCCTAAAGTAGGGGTGACATTGGGGATTTAGGAGTTGTGATGTGAGGGGCGTGGGGACTCCCCACCCCTCTCACCTGGAGTGCCTAAATGCTGTCAGGATTTTAATATGAGACAGAGAATCAGAGTCCCCAAAAGATCTGAAGGCCAGCCTGATGGGATGGGATGTTACAGGGAAAAATAAGCAAGTCCTATAGCTGACTCTGCAGAGAAGAGACATGATGTAGGGACAGATTATCATAGTAACCCATGCTTCCAGCTTTAAGTCAATTTTTTGGGGGTAATTTTAAAATTTTTATTTTCTTATCTCGTTCATTTTTGTACGATATTTGCTTTCTCCCCTCATGAGTCGTCCCCATAATTTTCCCACTACATGACCCATGAAGTGTCACCATAGTCCCTTGTGCTGGTCCTTCCCTTGTCTTGACCCCTCTCCCTCCCCACCCCGTCCTATGTCTTGGATCTATGGTTTGTCTTTTTCTCTTTTTGTTCAGTGTCCCTTTATTCCACCTATAAGTGAAACCATTGGATTTTCTTTTTTCCTTCTGACTTATGTCACTTAGTATAATCCCTTCCAGCTCTATCCATGTTACTGCAAATGGCATTTTATCTTTTTTGATCACTGAATTATATTCCATTATGTGTATATGCCACATCCTTTTGATCCACTCATTTGTTTTGGGGCATTTAGGTTGTTTCCATTTCTTGGCTATTGTAAATAGTGCTGCCATAAACATAGGAGTGCAGGTTTCCTTTCAAATTAGCATTTTGGTGTCCTTTGGGTAGATTCCTAGGAGTGGAATTGCTGGATCATATGGAAGATACATTTTTAGTATTTTGAGGAACCTCCACACAACTTTACATAGTGGTTGAACCAGTCTGCATTCCCACCAGCAGTGTAAGAGAGATCCTTTTTCTCCACCTCCTCACCAACATTTGTTAGTGCCAGTTTTTTTTAATAGGCAGCAGTGGCTGTGGATGCTTCTTGGTGTAGTGCTTAACCCCTTGCGACACCAGGGAGGTCCTCACCATTGCTTTTCAATATAATCCTGGAATTTCTAGCAATTAGGCAAGAGAAAAACATAGAACAAAAACCACTAAAATTTATATGGGACTATAAAAGACTCCAAATAGCTAAAGCAATCCAGAGAGAAAAGGAAAAGAAAGACAGTGTGACATTAAACTATGTTATAAAGCAACCATTATTAAAGCAATATGGTATTATAATACAAGTAGACATATGGATCAATGGAACAGATTGCAAGTCCAGAAATAAATCCCTGCATATATCAACACCTGATTAATGAAAAAAGTTTACCAAGTCAGCTTCAGACGCTCAACAACAGGGTGAACATAGAAAAGCAAATAAATGTGGAGGGTGAAAGGCCCTAATACCTGTGAACACTGACTTAAGCTACATTCAGGATTTTTTTTCAGAGGCTTTCCTGTGGGGTTATTCCCCTGAGGTAACCACTTAATGAGCATCACTCCTCAAAATACACAAGGAAGAATGTGAGGAATTTCCTGAGTGTCTTGATTTATATCCAAAAGAACTGATTATATTTTCTTTAAAATGAAATTTTGCAAGTCTAAGACTAAAAGGATAGTTAACAAATTCTTGAAGCTTGAGCATACATTTTAAAACACTCAAAAAAATCTATACTTTATGAAAAAATGTCTTTGAACAAAATTAATGCAGACAAGGCAATAAGATGACAAATGAAACTATTTCCAGGGATGAATGAAAACCCAGTCACCTCAAAGATGACTGTAGCGATTGGAAAGACCACAGCACTCGAGTCCTTGAGGATAGTATGCTGAGGACTACTCAGACTGGCTTCGGGGCTTTCTCAGAGAGGTCAGGCACAGGATAAGTTCTGTTTCTTCAAAAACTACTACAAAACCGAGTAAGACACAGAGCTCACTCCAGAGTGAACCTATGCAAATAAACAAAAAACAAACCCCCCAAAATTAATGAAAAAATGTTTTGAGCCACCACTCAGGACACAGAACAGGATTCTGCTTCTTGTTCAACACGCTGCCCATACTTCTTTAGATGGATGTCTGGATGATACTGGTGTTCAAATTAAATGAATTTTATCATATTTTGATGTTGCTTTAAGTATCCCTTTTTTCTCTTCCAACACGTATCAAGGAAAGCTTCCTTATGCTTCATTTTAATTGTTATCGTCAATATCCTAATATGGGTTCCCTCAGGGCAATATAAAGATCGACTGTTTGTACATGTAAACATGGCCTGCAGATGATGAGACTGACACTGAGGGAAAACGTATTTTAAAATTACTACTGCCAGCATAGCAGACGATCTCAACACCAGGATGATAGATCAGCGGTGGTAATACTAGCAGCCCTCTAGATTCACAGCACAGGGTTTCAGAGCCTGGAGAAGCAACGGGGCAGGTGTTCTTTTTGCCTTTATTACCCGTTGCCTTTAGAGGACCCAGTATAGGGGCAAGCACTGCAAGGCAGGGGACCACTGTATTCTGAATATGACCGCTAACATATTAACATTTGGTTTTGCTCCTGCAATTTATGCATTAAACATTCATCACATGGAAAAGCATCTCCATTTTTACAGCTTCAAAGTTCTCACTCTTCCTGTGTTTCACATCCAAGTTATTAAGCAATTGTTTAAGTCTGTGCAGCCCCGGAGGAGAGAAACCTGTCACCAAAAAGACAGTAGGAGAGGTTCAGTCAGGTGAGGTTACCTTTTGGGGGAGAACTCACTAAAATGACTTTATAAAGTGACTTAGAATCTTTCCCTATGTGAAACTTTGCAAATTAAGTTATGGAGTGATACAACTTAGAAAATTGTATTTATGAAGTGTCTCATTTGCTTATGAAGTTTATGAAGTGATTTCTCTGTCGGTTATTCTATCTGGCTAATTATTCTACCAGTCTGGGTCCTGCAATCTCCCTGAGCTCTGTCCTGCTTGCTCAGAAAGCTATGTGGGTCACTCCCCTTGGCTGGAATAACATTTTTTTCATTTATATTATCAATCTTAGCTAAGGGCTTATTTATTTTGGTTGTCCCAAATTCTGAATATGGCTTACAAAATACAATGTGTTACACACAAACACTCAATCACACACACACAGCTGGAATAGTTAGGACAAATATTGGATGATTTTCCCACTCTTAGGCAAAGCTCCCGAACTCCTAGACAAGACTCCCAAACTCCCAAGTGCAGAGAAGTGCTCCCGAGTAACTGTAAGACAACAAGGTGCCCCCAGGGTGCAGCGGGCACTGGGACAGTCTCCTTAGGTCCTTGCAAAGTCGAAGGCACCAGTGGTCCCCCAGCACATCATTCCCCACCAGGCAGAATATGGAACTCAAAGCTCTTTCAGAGGCAGAACTGGAAGCTGGTGTACCTTTCCAGGTGATGAGTGAGCAGGATAAAGACTGGATAAAGAGCAGGTGCTAGTCTGAGATCACAGGGAAGCACTAACATGAAGGACAAGGAAGCCTCTGATGGTAAGGAAAAAAAGAGAAACTTAAAGCAACGTTAACACATGATAAAGCACTCCTTTAGTTGTCATTAGTTTCCCATAAACAGAATTCAGAGAAAAATTATTTGCTGATCTTTGGTCAAATCTGTTCTATTCGTTGAGCATTTGCTGATGGCCCATTTCAGCTTAACAATTTAAAATACCCACAAGCCCTCAGTCCACCTTGACCCATTTCAAAGTGTCCTGAATGTGCATTAGCTTTGCAGCCAGGACTCGCAGCTGGGACACGAGTGATCCAGGTTCTCAGTCATCCAGGGGACACCCTAGTGCCGAGGGCCCTGGATTCTGGCGACTCGGGCACTGAGTGTCAATGGCAGTTAGGGTCAGGCCGTCCCAGACAGCCAGGGAGGGAGGGGGCCTCTGCAACTGTCAGGGCAGTACCTGAGGCTTGGAGGGGGAAGCTGAGTCAGGACAGGGTTTGCTGACCCCAATGCAGCACTTTCTACCGATGCCTCCAGGAGGTGGTGCTGGGAGAGAGGGAACTATGCAAAGCAGCAGCCCCTTCTAGAAGACAGATCTTCCAGTCAGTTCTACAAAAGACCTAACTCATAACTGCTGTCCACTCAGCCCTGCTCTAACTGAAGGTCAGTTGTCTCCACGTCTTTCCCCTTTTATGTTTCACGTTTAAGGCCGCCCTCGTCACAGATTCCTAGGATGACTGACAATGCTAGGATTTACCTATCTGCTCTCAAGGCTCCTAATCCGCCTTGCTCTGGTCCTATCCTGGCTTCAGATTGGCCTCTTGATCTTGCTCCACAGCCCCAAGTACTTTGCACAGTGATGACCTGCGAGCCACCTGCAGGCAAGACTGCTACATGAACCCTGCAAGATGAGAAACTGTGGTTCCAAAACCAGGGAGGAATGTAGATTACATCAAAGAGTGGGTAGGGCGCCGCATATAAAATTAATCCAGATTTTAGAACAGTGTCACTCTGTACAGTGCTATCCTTCAGAACTTTGGGATTGATGGAAATACCTGCACTTTACCTGCACTGTCCAATATGATGGCCGCTGACCACACGAAGTATAGGTACTTAGCAGGAAATAAGTCTTAAGTTAAATGTAACTTTGATTCATTTAGCTTTGAGTAGCCACATGAGGTTAATGGCTCACATGATAGACAGCAACAGCTCTGCATCTAGAATTCAGCAAGTCACTTGGCAAGCAGTTATGCCAGCCTGTAGACAAGGGTGGAATGTGGGCTGACACTGCAGTTAGGTAAGTTCACAAGTGATGGACGGCCATCCTCGGCGGTGACGAATGGGGTAGGGCGAATGGGAAAGAACTCAAGTGGGGTGCTGAAGGGTTCTGTGTACTGAATGATCTGAATTGATCTGAATCAGTACCTTCTTATCCCCCACCCCATGATCAACAGCTCTTAATGGCAGTAAATAAACTTCTAGAGACTGAGCCATTCTGGAAGAGAGAATCAGAATCCCAAAGACCCTGAAAGGACAGGCCACGGCTACTGGCAAAAGGAGATGCATTGGGGTGGACAAAATGCATGATTTTACCACCCAGTTTGCCAGAACGGCACCCAGTGGTGGCCTAACAGGTGTGCACATCAGTTTTCTGATAACTCATGGCCTAGTCACAGGGCAACCTCCAAACGGGAATTGGGACTGGTTGCCAAGAGGGCAGGGGCTGTTTTATTCTACACAATCATAACCAGATCAAACCCGAAGTCAGGAAGACGTGAAGAGACCAAAGCTAGGCGTCAGAGAGGGGACCAAGAGCAACTTTACCTAGAGAGGAGGAAAAGGCTGAGCATTTATTCATGTTCAAACACCATCACATGGGAAAAGCCTCACTTAGTGATTCATAACTGAGAGGTAAAAATCAGAGCAGAGCTAGAAGTTCTGGAGGCTGTACTTGGGCTCAAAAGTGGTAGAACATCTAATGATCTAAAAGCTCTTGGTGTGGGCAGATGGTCTCTGGAGGAACAGTGTACCCTTACTATGGGTGGACGAGGGGCAGGAAACAGGGAATGTGGGAGCCCTAAGCTTAGAGGGTGGCAGAAGCATCAGGTGTCTGCTAAGGCCTCCAGACCCTCAAGTTCTGTGGCTCTGCACATGCTATGCTGTCTTCCTGAGGGGGTCAAAAGTGGGGGCTGGGGCTACATACACAGTGGACATTAGATCTTTACAATTAAAGGAGACCCAGACCTTCCAAAGCCAGGTTCCTGATTATGTGCCCCCTTTCGATCAGAAAAGGATACACGTTCCTGTAGATGACAAATTCATCACTAACTAAACCGAGGGAAAGTAGGCAGGGCATCACAACACTTTCCTCCCAAGGGGAGTAATTCTCTGTAGAATCCCTTTCTGTTGTCAGCGTTAGCTGGAAGTGGGCACTACACACGCTCACCCTGTTAGAGGCAGAGGGTATGGAGGTTAACCACGAAGGGATTCTGAGGCTACCAGTGTGGGGGAGGAGAGTACTGGGGCTCAGCTGGGGCTTGCTAAGAACTTTCCAGTGGAGCAGCTTGGTGAGAGAGCCTGGGTTAGCTGCTAGTTGCTGACGAGGTTTCAAATGCTCTATATTTGTTGCTGTGGATAGCAAATTATGAATACATAAGAGAAAAAGTTAAGGGTGAGTTGGAATTTTGTGCTCTAAAACTTCCTCAATTCTTAAACTTCAGAAAAGATGCCTGTCCAGTCACTGACCATCCTCACTAGAATTACTCATATATATACTTCTGCCTTCTTAAGAAGAAAAAATAAGGCCCAAAAATACTTTATAGTTTTTCATTAAGCTAATAACAAAACAGCAGCAGCTCAGATGAACTGTTAGTCAACGTGACCCATGTCTTGGATTTGAAACACTGAAGTTCTCAGAGTATTTGTTAAAGGCTGTAAAGAAATAGCAAATGCTATTGACTTAGGGCTTTAATACATAAACCTTCCTAAAGAGCAGAGTCTACAGCTGTGGATTCTGTGGCTTGTTTGGGTAGCAGGCGACACACTTATGGAAGGAAACAGATGAGCAGAGTGCCATTACTTTGATTTATTGCATTGTGAAGTACCACGGGGAGGGCCTGAGAACAAGTCTGCTTTATCAGCAGTTCTAAAGCCTTATTACCTGAGATTTGCATTCAGGGGTAGAGTGGGGAGTGGGGTGTGTGTGGGAAATCAAGATTGCATTGTCAATACATATGTCATCTGAGATTTGGGTTTTGGCCCTGATAGAAGAACTGTACTAGCCTGAAAAAGGCTGTGTGTGATTACAGAGAGAAACCAAATACCACCAAATCCCGGTGAAAGATGTGCAATTAACCAGAGTCACATACGTTAGAAAAACACCTTCCTTTGGGGTGGAGAGGAACGCATGAGACGTGTGACAGAGTGCAGGCTACTCAAGGCACCTCCTGCCTAGGGCTGCCAGCTTTAGCATGCCTGTAGCCCAGTCCTTGAGTCTGTTCTCTTCATCGTCTGCTCCAGTCACTTCTCGTCGTCTCGCCCATAGTTAATTGTTTGTAAGGCCTGAGCTATGAGTGTGGCCATTTCCCGGGTACCTGCAGCAACCACTCTGCAGGACATGAGGTCAAGGGGTCCACCTGGGGACAAAGAGGGAGAACAGAGCTGAATGATTTGGAACAACCACCCAGCACATGCATATTCCAAGGAAAACAGCTCTGGGCCCTGCTCTGGCCCAGCCCAGACTGGTCTAGACAAGGCCTGGTCACCTGGTCAGAGAGGGTAGAGGTGTGGCAGCAGCCCCTCTGCCTTGTGTGAATGTGGCCAGGGCCAGGGCCAGACAGCAGCAACGCCTTCTCTGCAGCCTTACTGGGGGAAGCCAGTATATGGCTTAACACTCAGAACTAAGATCCAAATGACCAGTGTAGGGGATTGAAATTTGTCACCCCAAAGATACGCCTCTTTGGCATAAGGGTTATTTGGGGCTAACTATTTTAAAGAAACAGTACACTCTAGGAGTTTTTCTTTACCTCTTAACTACTTAAAGAATTTAGTTGGAGGGCTTCTTCCAGAAAGGAGCATCTGTCACCTGCTATAATATGAGCTAGAACATGACTGGGAAATATTTGCAAGGGCTGTGTCCCATTGTCTGCCTGACACAGCAAACTTTCGTTTTCCTCCTCTTCCTATAAATTATCATTCCACTTTGAAGTTCCAGACACCTATCCTCCTTCTCCCTAGCTCAGGAAGATGTAAAAACCCCAACAGCTGACTGTCGAGGAGCCTCATGTCTCTGTGGAGTTCCCGTAAGTGAAAAATAAATTTTTCTCCTGTTTACCTGCCTTTTTGTCGATTTAATTATTACACCAACCGAAAGAACCAAGGTTAGAGGGAAAATTTTTCTTTCCTACCACCAGGAGATAGGAGTAGTTCTCAGCTGCAAGTGTGGTGCCTGGGACCCATGGGATGGAGCCCCTGACTCAGCAGGTTGGGGTGGGGTCTGGTGGTATCGCTGTCCAGTCTTTGCTACTGTGCCCCTGGGGATGGAGAGCAGGCCGAGGACCTCACCTGAAGTGTCTATGACAATGCCACCTGCTTCTCTGATGATGACTGTGGCTGCGGCCAGGTCCCAGCAGTGCAGGCCAAACTGGTAATAGGCATCCGCGGCCCCTGAGGCCAGGTGGCAGAGCGCCAGGGTGGAGCTGCCAATCACTCGGACCCTGGGGTGAATAAGTAAAGAGAGAAACGCACAGGTGAGCAGGCTGGACATGGCTGAATTTTTGGAACGGTAGGTACACTGACATCATCGAAGATCCCCTTTCCACTGGCCAGTCCCAGTAATTAAAAGTGAGCCACAGGGCTTCTACCAGTTAGCACCAGACTCAACATCTAGGGTCTGGAGCAGTGACCTTCTCACAACGGGGGTGTCTATACAGCCATACCCACTGGCCACCTGTGACCGGCATGCACTTGAAACCAGCCAGAAAGTCTACGAGCTCTGTGGAGCGCAACTAAGTTACCTTTAAAGTGCCTCATGGGTCAGCAGCTTTGCTGCACAGGCCGAAATGGAGGATGGCAAAGAAAATGGACTTGGACTTGGATGAACTGTTCCTAAACGCTTACCAGAGGAACGGCATTTATGAAGGCTCTGTGCACACCATGGCTTGAGATCAGTTACGTGGCTTCTTACACGTTCACCAGAAAGGAAAAAACGTTCCCTTCCCATGTTCTAATGGGCTGTCCTGGGCAATGACAGTGCATGAGGCCTCTCGGGCCTCAGTGGGGACTGCATGTCCCTCTGGCCCTATCCCATGAGGGCCTTTTTCCCTTTCAGTCCCCGAGCGAGGCTAGCAAGTTGGCACTCGCTACTTTCTCCCTTTGCCCCAGGGTTTTCCAGGAACTAAAAGTTCATACCCATGAGCTTTGGCGTGGAGTAACCTTTCCATGTTGCTCAGGAACAATTTCAGAGTAGCAGGGTCACGTTTGGGACCAATTTCTGTTAGAACCAAGGCCTTTGATAGATCTGCAACAGAAAGGTTCCCCCAAATCAGAAAACTGAAGTCTTGGTCCTAGCTGAATAGTTGGGGTCTTCTCTGAAACAAACTTCAAATAGGAGCCTCTTACGCCTTCTCAGAATATGACCTCTCAAGTGGCTTATACCAGTACATTTTCCTGATAGCTGTTTTGAAAAAGGAAGGAGAGTGTGAAAGGGAAAACGCATGCCTTATTTCATTATTGTTTCTTTAAAGGCAGCTGCTTCAGACTGCAGCTGGCATCAATTTTTGTTCTTTCTTTCTGGGGATACATCTTCTATAGGTAGCATGAAAAACATGGAAGGATTTGGTGACTTATGAAAATCACCATCATTCAATCACAAATAACAAATGATGCCAAACTGGGAACATCCAGTATTTGGGGGTGGTGGTGGGAGCTGCCTTGTCAAATAAATATGACTTTAAAAACCTCTTCCTCCGTGGTCACAAAGTTGGAAATACCTACCTTCTGGTGAGAACAACTTTTAAATAACCCTGTCTTTGGAAAAAGAGGCCCCTCAGCATAAAGAAGGCAACAAGGCGTGGCGGCCGCTTGCATGGGCCCCTCCGCTTGGGGGATGGGCTGTCTTAGCCAAGCTTACAGATCTGCTGGGAGAGGAGGGCTACCAAGCCCAAGGTGGGCTCTGGTGTGGGGGACACCGCTGGGCTCCTTCCCACATTGACTTGGTGGTGGGGATCACAAGGGTCTGCTTTGTCACACACACGAACACAACCACACATAGGGCTGTGCATATGTCAGTCACTCAAGCACAATGTGCCTCACGGGTTGTGTTTAAGACACAGAAAGAAGCTACCATGTGAAGAAGAGGGAGGACACTATCATGTTCACTCAATGACACCATCACCTGTCACCTCTGACCAAGGGGCCAGGTGACTGCCCTTCCTCTCAGGAACTATACCCACGCTCTTCTTATGTCAGAGGATCTCATTTTGTAACCATAACTACCTGGCTTGTCACCCAGTGCTCCCTGATTTTGAAGCCTGAATCATTCCTTGCCAGGCAAACCCAGCCCCATGAGTGAGATGCCTCCCATGCATCTGGTGGGGTGCCCTGGCTTTGCCAGAGGGGGTATGGGCCGGTGGGGGCTCTAGGGTCTGCAGACAGTATCTGCAGTTAATCTGCTGTAGCTGCCCACTCACCCTTCCCTCAACAGGTCACACACTGAGAAAGTATTTTCCTGGGTGGGGGGGCAGGGGACGGGTAGAGACTTCTTTATAAGAAAACAGCATCTACAGGGCAGGGAAAACTGGCACTGCAGAAATAGTTACTGAATGAAATTCCTCAAACACCAGTATTTAAGGAGACACTGATAGTGTTCTCGTTTATTAAATGAGTATTTTTTTTTAAAGATTTGTGGGAAGAATGTTTGCGTTAGGTAGAGTTTTGTTGGCCAGTGTTGTTGGACAACACTCTTTGGGGGTAGGAAATAAATTGAGAATGATAGATATTTAAAAAACTATAAATATTTTCCTAAAAATGTTCTTTTGACTGATAACATTATAATATGGGAAATGACTATTAAGTTAAAATAAAAAAAAAAGTGGATGCTGAGCATGCAGTTTTACCAGGGGAAACAAGGAAGAAGGATGAGCTGTCCCAGAGGAGGCCAAGGAGGAAAAGGGAAGTGAAGTAGCAGGGCACCTTACTGAGCCCCCACCTACCTCTAATTTCCTTATCTAACACCACTGTACATAACAAATATTGAAAGCTTGTTCTGTAAGTTAACTTTGTTACTTGCTCTTTTGCTGTAACAGTAGATGCTGCACATGCTGTTCTGTGTCTGGAACGGCTTCATGCTTTCCCATTCATGGGGGTCGGTCGCTTACTCACTCCCCACAGGCAAACATTTCCAATTCTTGTTATAATGAACAACACTTTTTTTTTAAAATGTAGGTTTGTAAAGTCATGTTGATACTATTTTCAGAATTAATAAAAGTGGGGTTTCTGAATACGTGTACAGAGATTTCGAAATTTGTTCCCAAATTGCCTCCAAAATAGCTGTATCCATTATACACTTACACACACACACACACACCTACTACAGTATTGTCCTGTGCTATTTTCAAGTTCCTAACAGGAATCCCTTACCCCAGGATACATATTACAAAAGTGGTTTTCTCAGAAAACTGAGATGAAGAGAATAATCCTTACATACAGAGTATTTCCTGGGTCCAGTCACCCTGGGAAGATATTAAGGACAAGAAAGGTTTCTCCCCCAGTAAGTGGAAAGTCAGTCCATCAACTTCTACAGGGAGGTGGACGCCTGTTTTTGACCAGGTTCACAAGGTGTGCTCACTCAGGCTCATGCTGACTCCAGTTCACTGTGTTGGCTGCGAGGAGAGGCTGACCCCCTGTAGCGCCTGCCTGGCGGGGGCAGACAGCCCCTCGAGCAGGGATTGTTCAGGAGGAGCAGGGATTTCAAGCCATGCGCTACCGGACTTTTCACAAAGCGACAGTAGGTGTGGAACCCACAGCCACTCACTTTACCAGTCCCTTGGTGTCCCCAAAAAACTACGTGCTTCCCCCCCGTATGCCTCTATCAGGCATGGGCTCACATTTATCACTTCCTTCCTCTATAACATTCACTACCACTGTCCTTGTTCCCAGATGCAGAAACCAAACTCAGTGAAGTTCAGAGCCCTATTAGGTCAAGGAGGCCTTAAATACTGAGGCTCAGATTTAAACTCAAGCCCTTTTGCTAATTTTGTGAAAGAGGACTTCTTCCCACAGTTTTCACATTTGTATCCAGGACCTTCTTTTAGGTGAAGTGTATCCACTCTTTCTCACTGTTCCTAGTGTAGTTTTCCCTACAAGAAAGAGTAAAAATGATGTCTCAACGCTGCCACCTACAGGCAAAATTCTTTCTACTTTTGTTCAATTTATCTCCACTAAAAAAGGTCAAAACTATAAAACCTCCTCTACTTTATAGCTTATGGTTTTTCATTTTATCATCTTTTATGATAGCTTATAGCTCTCAATAAAATTCTATTTCTTTTAATGTAAAATATCCTGTGCTTCATGGATATGTGAGGCGAGAATGGGCAGTTATTGTTTAATAAGTAGTTTCTGTTTGGAGTGATAAAACCTTTGAAAATAGATGGCAGTGATGGCTTCACAACACTGTGAATGTAGTTAGTGTCACTGAATTTTACACTTAAAAATAGTTAAAATGGCAAATTTTATGTTATATTTTTTTTTTTACCAAAATAAAAAAATCCCGATACATTTTAAAGTAGGGCATCTCTGTATACAGCACATGCACACAGCAGGATATTGCAGGTTGAATTGCAGACCACTTCAACAAAGCTAATAATGCAATAAATCAAGCCACACAAATTTCTTGCTTTCCCAGTGCCTATAAAAGTTATGTTTACAATATAATGTAGTCTATTAAGTGTATAATAGCACTATATCTAGAAAAACAATGTACATACCTTAATTAAAAATACTTTATTGCTAAAAATGTTAACCATCATCTGAGTCTTCAGCAAGTTGTGATCTTTTCGCTGGTGGAGGGCCTTGTGAAAAACAGTATCTACAAAGCCCTCTAAAGCGAAGATAATAAAACAAGGTACACCACATACTTTTTCAATGGACAGATTTTAGGGTGAAAAAAAAAAAAACCTAACCTGTGACTTCTAACACCTTGAAATCCTCATAAATAAACAACCAATAAATAAATAAATGGCTTACTTTTATTATTTGACTTTCACATCAATAAACTATTTCTTTTAAAAAAAACAACTACAACCACCTAGGGAGAAAAGCAATGTTGAGAATCCTATGAAATACTGAATTGGAAACCAGTCTAACAGTTACTTTATTTTTAACCTCTCCAAATCCCCTCTGATAAAAACAGAGCAACTAGGAGTAAGAAACAAAAACAAAACATAAATTGGAGACGACATATACAAAATTACACACATCCATAATGTTTCTCCAAACCCTAAACACAAGTGGGTGGGTCAAAACACCACTGGCCACAAGACCACAGCACTGGGAGCAGGAAGAGAGACCCATGGAGCATCCAGTGGGTCTGAAAACAGAACCTCCAAGTCACCACCAGGAGATCAGCTCAGACCAGGGAGCAGACGGCAATCTGGCACTGCACATCTATATGGGCACGAAGTGTGTGGTAACTGGATCAGCAATGACTAACTCACCAGATCTTCTTATGGTGGGAATTCACAGGAGAGAGTTCCAAATTCAGAACAGACAGGAATAACAGGGACACAGGAAAGAGAAGATAGGATAACAATAACAGAGGTGAACAAGGTCAAAAAAAAAAATCTAAGGACAGGGCCAACTTTTTGAACACTTCACAAAACAACAGAAGAGGGAGCACTAGAGCTGAAACTACAAACTGTCCTGCACCTTCATTCCGCCAACTGGCCACACAACCAGCCTCCAAAATTGAGAACAAAGACTTCCACGTAAAATAAGGAATCGGAAAGAGCCGTGGTTTGCTCTAATGCACAATTGTCATAAGAAAAAGGATAATCAGGAGCAGAATAGTATTTTTATGGTCATTCAAAGAATGTTATAAAGATTTACCCACAAGCCAGAAGTAGCTTTATGTGAAAGAAATAAACAACATATAAAGAACATCATAACTCCGATACAAAGATGACAGAAATTAGGGAAGAATTAGAAAATACTGGAGGAAAGAAGACTGAAGTAAAGGTCTACAGAATGAATAAACCTTATAAGAAATGAAGGGTGAAAGGAATTTTTTTAAATGAAAAAACTGGTGGAAAAGGTAAAAAGGATTTCAAAACATATAGGCAAAGTTAAGGTCAGCAAGGTCAGCAGGGAAAACCCAAAATACTCCTGATGGAGACTCTGAAGACAAAGGGTGTGAAACAACAGCATTTGGAAATGAATAAATACGAAAAAGTTTAATTCAAGAAAACCTTTCTGAAATTAAAAAAAAAAAAGACCTGAAATTAGATGTTGAAAGGAAAACTGCCTGACAATAAATAACACTGAGACAGGCTCTATTAAAATGACAGTATTCTAAAGAAAGGCAACAATCATTTGGGCATTCCAGCAAGATGTTTTAGTAACCCTATAAGGGAAAGAAATCAACCTGTCTTCAGACTTCAACAACATTGGTATCCTCGAAGATGACAGAAACAATTTAAGGTATTTTATATAAGAAGTTGAGAGCCATAGGGTTTTAATTTCTAGCAAAGTCTAAAGGCAACTGACTCACTGTTGTGAACATGTAGGAACCCAGAGCATACTGTTCTTGTGAGCCCGACTTGAAAAATCAACTTCAGTAGGAATTTGCAAAGAATTTCTCCTGAGCCTCCTCCAAGAATTTGTGAAGTTAAAACAATTTTCATAATACTAAGCCACAGTTTGCCTGTTTCGCTGTTACTATTTGCACAATGAGGAGATAGCAAGGCAGGGCACCATGCGCTCCAGGGCTCAGAGGAATCACAGTCACACACTGGGGGAAATGTCAAAACTAGTAACAGTATTTAATTTTTTAACCTAAGTATTCTATATGATGAGATGGGAGTTACATATGGAGAACTTACATAAACTGTAGTTATTCAGACTTGGGTATCTGAATGATATTTTCTTGAAAATGCAAAAAGTGAGCCCATCACTTCAACTGATAGGGTTACCAAAGATAAAATTCAAGCTTTCAAAGTGGAAGTCAGAATTTGGGGAGACTGGTAGCCACCAGTGTAAGGGCAATACATTCCCAGCACTAAAAGGTTTCTCATGAAAAGAAACAAACATAGCTTTTTAAAAAGTATTTTTAAATAAAATATATTAACATTTGGAAGAACTGGAAATAGTGAACCCACAATTTCAAGGGACCAGTGCATGATGTTACAAAATCATCCATAAGCTACAGGTCCATTCAATGTAGAAATAGTCCAGTGAATTTCAAGGTAATCATACAAAAAAATTCATTGATTAGGTTTTAAATTGCTACCAACCTTTAAGAAAACACAACTTCTTCAGTTTTGGTATAGTATCAAACAAATCATCCTCAATTTTTATCTGAAAAGGAAACCTTTCTCATTCTCCCTTTCCAACTAACTACTTTTATGTGTATGGTCAGAATTCCTTCACACATCAAAACAAAAAACAACAGATTAAATATAGAACAAGTAAGAGAATCTAGTTGTCTTCTATTAGGTCAGATATTAAAGAGATTTGTACTTCCACTCTTCTCAGTGAAAACTTTTTGCCTTAAAAAAATGTTTTTTATAAAAATCTATCATTCAGGTTATCATGTAATGAGTTTATTTTAAAAAACAAATAGGTATTTAAAAATATTTCATTTAAATTTCTAATAGATATATATCAGTATCTGTAAGTTAACAAGCAAAAACTCTTGGGGGTTTTCAATAGTTTTGGGGGGAATATAAATATGTTGATCCTCAGATCAAAATAGTTCGAGAAATGTTATACTAGTGAATGAGCTTGGCACAACCACATTTGGGACATCAGCACTTCTGAAAGCGGTATATGCCACAGTCCTATTGCAGAGGGGTTTATGACTGAGCACTTGACAAGGCAGGCGGTGGGGGCGGGTGGGTGATGAGAAGCCAGATCCAGGGGTGACCAGATCCTGCCATTGACAGGCCAGGCCAGATGTGGGACAGGGGCCTGGGAGTCCCACTGAGGATGTAGTGCATGATTCATTATGGAGGCAGCTCACCACGGAGAGTGCAGCTGAGTATGATAATGCAATGAATATAGGGCAAAGTTCATCTAAGCATGTTTAATAACATACTTCTTCACTACCAAGTTACACAATTCAGCTTGAGTGGTTACTACTTGGCATCTGTAGTTATAATTAGTGATACATTTACACAGCCAAATAAAACATTTCTGGGAGACAGAGAAATGGAGCAAGGCTAAAAACCATCTGGAAACTGCAAGACTCAGAACAGTAGCTGGTTAGTGGGTTGCACCGTTGTCTAGTTCCTCTGTGACATCCTCTCTATCCCTTACCTGGATATTCTTATGTCTCCTTGTGGTCCCCAGGGTGACAGTGGCTTCCCTAACGGACCGCCTGTTACTGGGCCTAGTGCTACCAGACGCAGGAATGAAACCCTGCCTGTTGGGGGCTCTTGGATACCCTGTACCCATGGAGTCTTAGGTGACAGTTGGCGCACAGGGCCATGCCTCTCTCTCTTATTGCCCCTGAGGCAAACACATAGGTATCATCTAGGAAGGAAGAAAAAGCAGAAATAAGACAATGAAGGGAGCTAGGAAAGGACTTTTAAGCAGAGGCTGAAAATGGTAGAGAGCGGATGTAGGAAAGAAGGCAGAGGCACTCGGAAGGGAGGGGCTGCCACCCCATCTTGAAACCATAACTGATGGGGAGGGCACCTCAGATGTCCAGCCGTAGACATGTGCAGGTGAGAAGCGGGCAGGCACTGTGCTTTCTACATTTTCAGACCTAACACCTGGAAGGGAGGGAGTTTTTCCAGTCCTCTCCTAATCCAGCTGCTTTTAGTCTGGAGCTCTTTCTTTATTTCCCCCATGTATTTTTCGGCTCCCTATAATACCTATCCCACAATGATAAAATATCACTAATTTAATCAATGTGCGTGAGGGAAAGGCAGTCTGTGAAAGCCCTAGGTACCCTAGTGAAAACCCTAGCATGCCAGCAACAAGACAGAGAGAGGGTAACGGCACTCTGTGAGGTTCTGCTTGAGGATTCACAGTGACAGGGGAACAGCTCTCGTGTGAAAACACTGCTATTCACGTGACTAGCGTGTGGCCATCCACAGGATGAACTCTGCTCTCACAGAAACTGCAGCCAACTGCGGTTTGTCCACACCTAGGGACGAGGCTGCACCTGGGTGAGTGCACTCGTGTGGCGTCTCCTGGCAGGTGACAGCTGTTTACCTGGAGGCTGAGCATGTTCATGACTCAGCTCCTGGCCTTACACTGCTTACCCCACCCTGCTAGAGACCACATCGTACCTGTGACAGGACTTGGAGCACTGAAGATCCAGATGTGATGTCAGTACAAAATAGAATTGGCCTATTTAAAGCTTCTGGCTACAGTCACAAAAACATTAAGATACAGAACTGGCTGGATTTCCGGTTCATCAGGGACACTGTGTCCCTAAAAAGAACCCAGACCTCCAGCTGGAGATTTCCACCAGTCTCCTAGAGTGTTGATTTCTGGCATTTTCCATTCCCATTTCTCAATTTGAAATGAACGATGATGAGATGCACGAGGCCCCACCTGTCTCCCTGGAGGCCTGGAGCCGCTGGCCATTGCAGAAGGCGCCTTGGCCCCGCCGGCCCGTGTACAGCCGCTCCTCAGTGCAGTGGTAAATGACTCCAAACTCTAGCTGCAGGGTCAGGGCAGGACAGAAAACAAATGTGGTTCACTTATTTGACACAGAAAATAGCACAGTAATTGAGACGAGGGTGTTCTAGGAGTCAGGACTCATGCAATGATGAAGGGATAGAAGTCACCTTTTAAACAGGAACTGAAAAGAACCAGTGTCTAGATTCAAAACTGGACCTGGACAAGAAAGCAGACTTTCTTCTTAAAAATAATTATATTTAAAAATAAAACCAACGTAACTATATTAAAATGAACATCAAAATTAAGCATTAGTAAATAAAAGTTAATAAAAATGCTTCATTCTACAGACAGGTCTCTTTTTTCTGAGAACAAAAAAAGGCTACTTGTGACTCATTAAACCCAAGAAATCCTCAACTTTGCTGATGTGAAGAATTAAGAATGCATCTGAAAAGCCAACAGAATAAAAGATCCCAAAGCCAGTTCCAGGAAGGGAGAAGCAATTCACAAAAGGTGGTTCATTCAGGTGACAAAGGCCTGCGTGGCATTACACCTCCCAGTAAGGAATGGTAAAAGAGGTGAACAAGTGGAAATCCACCAGCACGCCCGTACTTGCATTGCCTTTCCTGCACAAACTTCACTGCTTGTGGTTAACAGCAGCAAGTATACTTGGTCTGGGGGCCAGCCCAGTGTTCATCTCTTGAAAGCAAAGAGAGACCCAGGCCACAAGCCCTTGGGAAAGCCTTAACACAGGACGGAATTGCTCATACTAGAGTGGATCCCACAGCTGCTGAAAGGATTTATTTCTGGGGAGGACGGTGCAGTCAGCACTGATTCAATGCCTACAGCCTTCCAGCAGTGCTTGCCTGCTGCCCCTTCCCCCTGCTCTGGCTGTCCACTCAGAGCAGCTGTAGAACTTGCAGACCTCACAGAGCCTGTCCATGTAGCCCTGGGGTAGGCGGCTCAGAGGCCTGTGCTGGCGGGAGGAGAGGCTGAGGAGTGTGGGGTGATGCCTTCACGAGGGGTTCCGCTGCAAGCCTAGGCCACCCGAGCACATCATACATACCAGATCCACCACAGGCTGTGGCCGCCCCAGTCATGACCTTGCCCGCTACAGGGTATCTTTCCCATCGTCTATTAGCAACACGGTGTTGGGAGAGGCACCCGAGTTCACTGATAACCTCCTGTTCAGTCTCAATCATGACGTTTCATAAAGAAAAGAGTAACTCCTTACCCACATCTCAGTGTTAAAATTTCTGCTATGTTCAACGATGCTTTCATGGGTATAAACATCTCTCAGTTTCCCTGCTAGAGAATCTATGCTAATACTGAAGATTAAGATGGAACCCCATCTAAAGGAGGGGTACTCTTGCAAAACACGAAGTACTCAGTCCTATTTAAATCAACCAGTGGTAAGTACAAGGACATTGAGGCTTTTCTAAGTGCACTGCCTACAGTGATGAATAAAGTGTAAGCCTCACTCCTTGCCTTTTACACAGGCCCCACATGGTCGCTTAGTTCTGAGGGCCTATGGGAACCCTGGACTACTCACACTCTCATACTAACAGCTTGAGAAAGGTGAAGATAAATGGATTGAATATTGGGATTAAAACTGTCCTCTAAAAATAGGAGCTCCTTTTGTGCGTGACTTGACCACACGCTCCAGGGGTCAGGCGGACACAAACTTGGGCCCTGTGCTCAGAACTTCCTTCCATGCCGTGTCAGATGACCACAGGGGAAACAACAATGCAAGGTGGAGCCCCAACCTGGCCCAGTCCTAACCAGTTTGGCACTTGTTCTCTTTGTCAGATTTAAAAAAAAACACATGCTTGGATTTCTGTTCACGATTGAGACAGATGTCAAGAGAAGAAAACAGGAGTGCAGAGGTTGAAACCAAAAAGGAGAATGACTAAAAGAAACCCCACCTGGAGCCCCAGGGAACCCACCATGTACCTCTTGGTTCACAGCAAACCCAATGCTCACTGCCACGGTTGGGAATCTGCAGAGAAAAACAGAAAGGCTTACATTCTGAGACATAAATGGAGTCGACCAAGACGCAGACTCTTAGAAGCCTCTGTGTGGCTGTGCGGCAGCGTCACCCGGCCACAGAAGGGCCTTTCTGCAGCGTGGCTGCGTTTGTTTTTTTAAGGAAACCACTTCCCGCAATTTTACTAACTACTTCCAAGACAAACAGGCTCCGTGGACCATGCTGTAGGACAGTTAACCCTGAAAGAAAGCAGTATTCTCCAAGTCACGTAAGAAATGATCACGTGAGACCCAATTGTGAAGGATTTCCATCATCCATTTTCCGGTTCCCACAGACCTAAAGGGACAGCAGAGACCTCCGTGTCCCAGGTGGGTTGAGACTGAGCCCCACAGGCGACATGGCAGGTGTGTGCCCCGGACCCACCGGAGGCCAGGCTTTAGGACAACATCCCCTTCCTCACCGGTCTCCTGCCTGAGCTTCCAAGTGGCCACAGCAGGCTGGGTCCTGGGGTCTGAGGTACCTGGTGACGTCAGTGTGCCTATGGTTTTATTTTGTGACTGTGCTACGTCTTCAAAATAATCTCTCCTTTATGTGAGAATCATCAGAGCTTAAAAACAAGTAGGAACGAGGAAAGGCTGGGTCCTGCTAGCTCACAGGAGAAACACGAAGCCAGTCATGCCAGTTTCGGCCTGACTGGCGAGGGGTGGGGGGCGTCCCTGCTGAACCGGCGCTCAAGGGCAGGCACGTTGCACCAGGACCCACTTCAGCTCAGTTCTCGGAAGAGCTCTGCTCGCCGGATCCTGATGCTGCTGAGCACGGAACGCACGGGTCTGACCTGGGCTGCAGGGCCACAGGCTTCCGGGCAGCTTTTTTTTTAAAAAAAGATTTATTTATTTCTGCATACGAGAACTGGGGTACAGGCTAAAGGTACGGAGGGTGAGAGGATTCACCAGAGACAGAGCTGGAAACAGAACAGGCAAATCGACTGAGGTGCACTGCTGAGGGAGCAGCGGGCGAGGCAGGAGAGGTCTGCTGCGCCATGTGGGTCCCCTCCCTGGCTGGGGATTGAGCTTGTGCTGTAGTGGCTGTGGATGTTTTATGGTGTGGTGCTTAACCCCTTGTGCCACCAGGGAGGCCTACCTTCCGGGTATCTATCAGCCACAAGAACCACTAAGGTTGTGCTCTGGGTCTGTAAGGGCTGCGCCACTGATTGTTCTCCAAGTGACACTCTTGTCTAGGCTGTCTCTCTGGCCACAGTCCTCTTGGCTCTGGGACCACCGGGGCTCTCCATCAAGGAGAGATGTGGCCTCCACCACGAAATTGGCTTATCCCACCCTGACCCACGACAAGCACACTGGGATCATGGAAAGAAGCAGTATGTACTTTACTCAGCAAGACATACCTGAGGGAGACCTGTGACTGCACTGAACTCCCCAGGGGTGTCACGCTTTAGGCTGGTGACTGCTGTCACCAGATGGCACTATTCCACCGCCTCAAAAGGGCCACCTGTGTATGCATCACAGAATTCTCAAAATAACCCATCTTTAGAAAAGGGTGATGACTAACGCAATATATTAGATTTTTTTTACACACTTAGATGGATAGACACCATTTGAAATAAAGCATCAAGAGCAAGCCCCACAGCCCCCTGCCCCTCCAATCTGGCTGTGCTCAGGTTTTGAAGGAGCAAAGCACTTCCTAGTCATCTGTGCAGGCTCTCAAAGTGAGCTCCAGCTGCTCCAACCTGCTAAACGGGGAGTCTTAGGGGAGGGCCAGAAGAAGGGTAATCCCCTCTCCAGGGCTCTGTGCTCGGTCACTTCAGAGAACAACCCCCTCTGTAGAAATCACATCACTTCTGGCGCCTGTGGGTCCTCACAACTAACACCTGCCCCTTATCAGAGGTTCTGGGGCCATGTCCCCATCACCTCCCTGAACTCTGCAGCTCACTTCTCTCCCACAAACAGCCCCCTGACCTCATGAAAACTCACTGCTTTCTGGCTGTTTTCACCCAATCAGATTAGGTTGGGAAAGCTAGTGGCTTCCTTGTCCCATTTGTTGGTGACAGAGAGTTTGCTCCCATCTCCAAAGTTAACTCTAGAATTTCGCCCTCGGGTGCCACTGTCTAACTCCTCTGGGCTACACAAGCTTGTTTTCTAACTCTGCTTGTTTCTCCAGAGTACACCCCTTTTCAATTCAAGCCCACATATTAAACATAACAAGAACAATGGTTTTAAGCAAGCAAGGGTCGCCAAAATGCTCTGCACCTCTCACAAATATCTTATTATTAAAAAAAGAGAGGCTTCTTACCCTTTTTAATGAGACCATACACCTACCACAGTGTGCTTATAGACTCTTGCCCCGAAAGTGCTGCTTTGGAAAAGGCAGAGACTGCAGGAAGATGGTTAGGCCCGTGTGGGCCGGCCAGTGCTTATGCTCACCTGTGCACAAAGTTGCAGGTGCCATCGATGGGGTCGACGATCCAGGTGGGGCTGGGAGTGAGTACACACTTGGCCCCCGCTGCTGCAGCCTCTTCCGCAATGAACCTGCGGCGGGTGGTAGCTCAGCATGAGAGGCACACCAAGAACTCAAGACAAAGCACTGCAAATGGCTTCTGGGCCATTCAAGACAAAGCAAACTCAACAGAGATCACATCATGGTTTCCCTGGGTCTCACTGAGACAGCCTGTAAAAGAGCATCTGCACTTCAATCTGTCTTCTAGTCTACATACTTAGCAGGATTTAGAAAACACAGAGTGACACCTCAAGGTTGAAGTTTTAGAAAAGCATCAAGGTGGAGGAATAGGCGATGATACATCTGATAAAGCAAAGCCAAATTCTAATTTCCTGTTGGTCTGGAGGAGAGCAAGGTGACAGACTCAAGAACAACATCTGGAATGCCAGTGGGGAACGGTGCCCAGGACTCCAGGAGGGCCTCTCCACCGATAATGCTGTGGCTTGGGGGAGGTGGCTTCCCTGGGCCCAAGCTGACACGCCCAGCCCTGTACCCAGCCTGACCTCTCCTTAGCTGCAGACTAGGTGAGACTGTCTCCATGGGTGGATGGCCACGTGATGGGTGCTGATTCCCCCGAAAGAGACCCTCTCCACCCTGGTCTCTGGTCCAGGAGTCTGATGCCCCACTCGGGAGATAACCAGGGAGTCAGATTAGGGCGCTTGCCCACTCCTTGCCTGTGAGTGTCACCCTCACCCGTGCCCGTGACAGTGAAAACTTCCATTCCTCCCTTCTCCGGGCTCTGGTTTTGCGGTGAGGAACTGTTCACTTATGTCACACGTGGAGTAATTCGTTCCCTCATGAATGCTCTGATGCAACTGTAGCTGTGATGCCTGGAAGAAGCGTCTGTCGCGCTCTGCACAAATGTCTCAGAAGGGCTTTTAACTGAGAGAAATAGCTAACAATTTTGAGATGCTTCTCATATTCGTGTGATTTTGGGGGCTCCATGGAATATTGGTGTTTCCCTGTTATGAAGAATCCCTCAATATGCTGCTGGGTAGGTACAGACTCTGGGGTGACCAGGTCCGGGCTAGCAAGAAAACTCTGGCCCCACCTCCATAAGGACATCTTGAAAAGGTGATCTTTGAAGGGGCCCTTCGTAAGACCTCAGGTGCTCAGACCTGCTCTTCTGGAGCTGAGGAGAGTCTTCAAAGAAATACCTCCCTCTTCAGGCCCAGACCAATTCTCTTCCTGGATGAGTAGGTGTAGGGTCAGAGAAGTGTCAGGCTTTTCCGCCCTCCTGCCATTGGTATGATGATGGACACCTAAGGTCCTGTACGCATGCCTAAGTGGGCATGCGCAAGTGGGCGCACCTGGGCTTAGACATGGGCGTAATAGGGTCATGTCACGAGGAGGCCAGCAGAAGACAAGCAGGAGAAGACAAGCGGAGAGAGAAGAGAGGCAGAGAGAGAAGAGAGGCAGAGAGAGAAGAGAGGGAGAGAGAGAAGAGAGGCAGAGAACCAGGGGCTAGAGAGCCCAGAGAGGGAAGATGCTCCGGGGGCTGGGAGGCCTGCCAGCCTCCTGGCCCCCCTGCCTGTCGTGCACCTGGTTGCCTCTGATGCAAATATCAATAAAAACCTAAAAAGCCACTGAAGGCTCCAGGACTCCCCCTTGACCCGTCTGCTCAGAATCATTGAGAATTTGCTCCGTGCCTTGCGGCCACCACAGTAGGAGGGCATTTCACTCCCTTGCCATTGTCTTTACCTTCACCTCCTAGACCTTCATCCAGGGAAGTATCTTGAGGAGACCAGGAGGGTTTCTCCACATTCTCTCCTTTGGGGTTCTGCAGTGCCAGCAAGGCACAGAGCAGGTTTTCTATGATCTGGGCAGATGGGTAAAGGAGGAGTCCTGGAGCCCTCAGTGACTTTTTCAGACTTTTATTGATCTTTCTACACCACTTGTAGTGAGACAATCAGGTGCAGGGCAGGCAGGGAGGCCTCCCATCCCCCAGCAAATCTTTACTCTCTCCGGACTCTCTGGCACTCGCTAGCAGTCTCTCTGCTAGGTCTCTACTGCTCTCTGCTGCATGGTTCCCTGCTGCCACATGTCCTCCTCCACCACACTGTTCTCTGTTGCCGCCCTTATACACTCAGTCACACAGCCCAGGTGCACCACTCACACCCACCCGCAGTCTACTCCAGGCACTGCCATCAGGCACGCGTGTCTAACCATACGTGTCCATTGATGCCACTGGCGGGAGGGCGGAAAAACTTGACAACTTCATTTTCTCTACAGGTTCTCACTGGCAACTACTTGGCTCGCTGAATAATGACTTCTCTTAAGGCAGGAAGGTCTCCTGTTCGGATGTGGATGCCTCCTTCTCCACTGAACTTCAACTAGTTCCTCCAGGGCTACAGGCTGAGCTGCATGCCATGTGGTCAGGTTTCTGCACTGGTTCACCTTTCAATGTGTTCTATAGCTCCATGATTTTCCATCCCTGAGATGGCGTGTGATTGTGTATTTTTTTAATATTATTATAAACTGAGTTTATTTATTTTTTTTAAAGATTTATTTATTTATACATACAAGAGCTGGGGTACAGGCCAGAGTCCAGGGAGGTGAGAGGATTCACCAGAGACAGAGTAGGGAGCAGAACAGGCAGA
>JAGFMF010012268.1:1427844-1530530 GCA_019455555.1 Galemys pyrenaicus
CCCTGCTCTCTGTGGTGAATCCTCTCACCCCCCCACACCTCTGGCCTGTACCCCAGTGCTTGTATGCATAAATAAATAAATCTTAAAAAAAAATAAAATATGAATATTTTTTCCTCATCACAGATTTATCAATTGCCTTTAAGCTAAAACACAGTTTAGTGGACCAAATACTGATACTTTTATTTATTTATTTATTTATTTATTTTTAAAGATTTATTTATTTATACATACAAGAGCTGGGGTACAGGCCAGAGTCCAGGGAGGTGAGAGGATTCACCAGAGACAGAGCGGGGAGCAGAACAGGCAGACTGACTGAAACACACTGCTGAGGGGAGCAGTGGGCGAGGCAGGAGAGGTCTGCTGTGCCATGTGGGGCCCCTCCCTGGCCAGGGGCAGGGATCGAACTCGTGCTACAGTGGCTGCGATTTGCTTCATAGTGCGTTGCTTAACCCTCTGTACCACCAGGGAGGCCCAAATACTGATACTTTTAAATCTTAGCCATTGGTAAAAATTCAAACCTCGCAGCCCTAGCAGACAGTAGCTTGTGCGCTGCAGCTTGGGAGCCCCCTAAATCACTGAATCTTCCCCAGGTGTATGCACCTGCATCTTCCAGGGGCTTTTCTAGATACTGGCATCCTGGACAAGCTCCTGGTTTGCCTGACACACACCTCAGGTAAGGCCCACTGCTCTGCATGGATGATTCTCCAAAGCAGCTTCAAGTCTGGTGACCCCTTGGTGACTCCAAGGCCGCAGTGATGGAGGGAAGGGAAGCTGCTTTCACTTACACAACCCTATAACATGCAGCAGGTGAATATTTAAATTTACCTTGCACAAATAGAATCCATGCCCTACACTGATACAATAGAAATATCCAAACCATTAGTGATTGCTGCCAACACAAACGATAGGGAGTACACTTCAGAACTGTTTGCCTTGTAATCTGATTAGAAAATGCCAGAAGCCCTGATACTGACATAATGCTGTCAGGCCAAGTCAACTTTTATTCCAGTCCCAGTCACCTGGACTAATACCACTGGAAACTCAAGTCCCAGATGGCTACCTCGTCAGAAACAGCTGGTTGGTTAGTGTAGCTTTGTATCCTTCTCAAAGAATAAAATCAATTCTTTTGACACTGATAATTTAGATTTTAAAAAGTAAAAAGTCAAATATTTTAGAGCTTGTAAATACTATAAAAGATGCCAAGAATCCTGACTTTACACTGAAATCAGAAAATAATGGACACTCAAACATAAAGGCTGTTGATAAAACAAATATGACACAGTGGTAGAGAGTATTTCAGAGGAAGACTTGATGACCCTGAGATCACCTAGCTCGTTAGAAGAAAACTAAAGGGGAAAAAAAAATGAAGCCTAAGTGTTTGAATGCTGGCCTTGCCTTTCCTTCATTAAATTATTCACTGGAAAAAACTCTCTGGTGCCCAGCCTGTGTCCCATGGATGCTAAGGAAGACTCCTTACATGCTTCTACAAGTACACAGAGCATGGACTCTTAATCTATACCAGAAACCAAGTAACTGCTATTCCAGTTTCAGCACTTCTCCATAAGACAGGAAGAAAAAAAACTTAGTGTCCAAGGTGGTAGGTTTTCAAAATCAGTTTGACAGAACTGGGAGAGCAGGAGGGGTCTGAAGAGTCCTCCCCTCCAAGCCCCCAAACTAAAGGAGCATCCTCCTCTGGGGTCTACCGCTCCTTTGAAACTAGGTGTGAAATGCTGTGTAAATATTTGAATCTTTCTGAGGTAAGATTAATAGCTTGCAAGGAGTCTCCACTTAGAAACCCCAAAAGGTTAAGAGGTTAAGAATTTGTGCTCTAGAAGAGAGGGTGGAGTCCCTGCAAAGCCCTCCTCACAAAGGAGAGGTCTTCCCTGGTGCCCTACAAGCGAGAATGCGCCACTCTGTATCAGCAGGGGGTGCACTGCTGCACAGCTGATGGCACCGCTCGGGGTCACATCCTTCTTGGAAAGTCTGCCTGGGACTGCTGAGGAGACACTGGCTTCCAGGGAACAGCACTGCTTGGGTCCCTCTATGTGCTTAGCAGAGGGGAGCGGGGTACTTTTTATGACCATATGCTGTGGAAAATGGAGACTTTGCACTAGTTGTAAGATGATCTGCTGACATGAGGGTTGTCAAGACCGTGGTAAAAGGAATGAAAACAGGGTCAGTTTGTCAAGCAACAGGAACACTGGGGCAGACCCTGAGGCTCCCTAATTTGCCTGTCCCATGAGCCAATGGTACAGCTTCCCCAAGCAATAAACCTACCTGTGGGAAGGAAACTTTTTCTGTAGCTCAGAAATAATTAAATCTTCAACCAGGTGGTCCGTTTCTGTCACAAGGTCTGCAGCTGATGTTTTTGTTGAGACATGTTTTTCTTCAGAAAGAGCTTCTCTGATGATCTGAAATGAAAGTACAGGAGACAGGAGAAACTGATGAGCATCCTCTTCCCCTAGACAAATAAGCATATGTCCTCCTGTGAGTTCAACTCTGAATTCAGGTTTATGCATCTGTGGACCACTTACTTCTCCTGTCACAACAGGCTTCAAGGCTTAGCATTGTAATATGTAACAGTATATTTATATGGATTTTATATTTATGCAGGTTGCTAGTGAGTCTTAATTAGCTACTAGTCTTCACAAGACAGAGATATTTTGTCTTGTATGTGAAATAATTTTCCTTGGGAGGAAAAGAAAAACATGGTTGAAAAATGATAGAACACACCTTTGCTCCTTAAGATCCATGAATCTGAATTTATGAGATTTTAGTATAAAAACCTCCCTTCCTTTTTTCACTTTACAAATCACATGAAATATGCTCTTGAATGCAGATTACAAATGTTCAGACTGAGAAACCTAAAGAAACCTAAGGGGAGCTAAAGCTCCTTCCAGAACTCGAGGACATGTTCTCCCTGCTGCTTTTGGTCAGGGCATGGTCACCATCAGTGGGACAGCGCTCGCTGGGTCCTCGGGGCCCAGCTAACAGGCAGGCTTTGTAGACATGGAGCTACCAGCAGAGCACGCCCAGTCTAAACCCACTCCACTGAATGAACGCAACAGTGCAGGATGGAGACTAGGATCCCTTGCCTGGCCTAATAGGATTCCAGGAATCCCAAGAGGAGCCAAATAGGAAGACACGTGGGGCGGTTAACCAGTCACAGCCACGATAGAAAGGACTGGTTTCATTCTGTGAAATCAGAAAGCTTCTATTCCAGCTCAGGCCTTCTCATTCCTGCCAAAGTGTAACTATTTAATGGGTCCGTGACCTTGATGAACAAGTCAGGACACCTAAAATGACTTCAGACCTTTCCTCTCAAATTATCTACTATCCCCAAATACTGCATCTTTTTCCAAAGCTCGATCACTCACCCAGCTCCCCGGACTTGACATCCGTTGACCACTGGATACTCCCTCAGCCTTAGGTTAGCATTTCGTGGTGCCTAGTCCATGTCTGGCCTGTGCTGCTGTACTAATGATACAGAGAAGGAGGAAGGCGGGAAGAGATTCACCGGAAGTCTGCAGGAAGGAGGAACTACTCACAGGGAATTGTGCAGATTAAGAAGAACCATCAAGTACTCCCCTCTTTTTGTTTTTCATGGTAGCCCTCTACCCCAGTGCTGGTTCAAACAATAGGACCAGGTTTTGCTTGCTTGTTTTTTTCATGAGTTGCAAAAATAACAGATACACATGTTATAGGAAATCTGGATATAGTGTATTTTGCAAATAACACACAAGACAAAGCCTAGAGTAGCCCTGCACGTCCATTAACTAAAGATAGCCCTGCATGTCTGCACCTGGGCCTTCCTGTTCGGCTTGTAACTTCCTGCTCATCACTATCAGGTTAATCTCCTTAAAACCTCAATTTGTACACAACAAGGTCCCATCAGATGGATGCCTGCAGGTTCCTTGGTTTTATCTCCAACTCCTTGGAGGTCTACCTCATGTAGCACCTGCCCTGTCCTCCAGGAATCCTTAAATTTTGAGTTAGTCCAGGCTTTTTGTCCATCAGGCCACTTGATAGTGAGCTGGTATGACAATTCAGTGTGCTGTGGTATGTGTCCACAGGATGTGTCTGTGGTATGTGTATACGTCTTATGTGGCTTATTGTGGTGCCAGGAGGTACAGAGCAGGTTCTCAGTGATTTCAGCAGATGGGTCAAGGAGGAGTCCTGGAGCCCTCGGTGGTTTTTTCAGGCTTTTGTTACACAGCAGGCATCTTCACTCTTTGGGCTCTCTAGTCTCTTGTGTCTCTTGTCTGCTTATCTGCTGCTACATGTCTCTCCCCCCTCTCTTCTGGCATCCTCATGAGTCTGCCCTTAAGTGGCCCATAGCTCAGCCAGGTGCACCCACTTGCACATGTCCACACCTTACTTGAGGTGCCCGCCATTAGGCACGCGTGCAGGACCGCAGGTGTCCATCATCTACACCATAGGCAAGAGGGCGGAAAACCCTGATCATTTTCATTTATCCCGCACTTATCATGTGTGTGGTGGTGGTGGTGGTGGGGTGGGTTTGTGCGTGTGTGGGGGGGTCTGTGTGTGTATGTGCACGCTGTGTGGTGTGTGTGTGTGTAGCTGGTAAGCATATAGCTAGAGAGGAGAAAGACACCCTTACTAGAGGACATGGCACCAGTGCTTCTCAAACTTGAATGTGCATTAGTCACTCAGGGTCTTGTTGAAATCAAGATTACGGCTGAACAGCTATAGGTCTGAGATTTGAAATGTGCATTTTTTTTAATTGAAGGAAAACTGCATATGACATTACACAAGGTTTAGGTGTTTATCAATGAAATCAACATGTGTTTTCAGTACATTAACTTCACAATAAGATTTGCATTTCTGCAGGTACCCTGTGGTGACACCAAAGCTGAAGGCCACCTGAGTGGCAGAAAGTGGAGCAGGCTTGCAAATCCCTGATGAGGAAGGGTCTCCCCACGTCTGCCTCCACTGGCAACTTGCGGTGTAGCTCCACGACCTGTCCTCTCACCTGCTGCTGGGCCCTCAGGTCTGGTTTGCTATCTGCTTGCAACCTATGGGAGAACCTACACATCATTTTTGATTCTGTCTTCTCTTAGCCAGCTACACGCCCAAATATTTTTATTCCATTTCTGAACTATCTTTCCAAACTACACTGCCTTTCTCACACTGCATCACTTGTCTATGTTGGTAAAACAGCCTCCAAACAGCCATCTGCCCCACTAAAGTGCTATTCACTCTGGGTGGAGTGGCCTCTGGAAATATCTACACCCCTGGCACTCCCTGTGGGCTGCTGGGCCGTATGCTCTGTGAGACCCTCCCACGACCAATCTGAGTAGCACTTGACACACCCCCACACACCTGCTCCCTCAGTCTGGGTGTTTTTTCCCCCTTCACCCCCGCCCCCACCACCGAAGTCTTCCACATGATATCCCTGCTGCATGCAATGAACACCTGTATACCTCCTGTCCATTTGTCCTTCAGGACTCTGCTTGGGTCTGTTTCTTCAGAGCCCTCTGCTGGCCCACACTGGGTGAATTCCCTTCTCTTGGGAAGAGGATCACACCATGGTATTTCATCACTACCAGGCAGGCCTGTCTCTTCACTAGACTTTACGCTTCTGGAGGGCAGGAGCTCTGCCTTTCATCTCAGTAGCTCCCAAACTACCCTCCCTACAACACTAAGCAGGCTCCACCCTTCCCATTGGGACTCAGGCCCATTATAGTTACAGGCCTGGTGAAGGACTTGACCAAACTTAACTGGTAGTTGTTTAAATTAGCTTCCTTTACGTCACCAGTGAGGTAATGTCAGTAACTTATGCTAAGAAAACTTTTTCAAGAACTCTTTCGTTCTTCAAGAAGAAAGTGCATATGAAAAACACCCCTGTCGAGAATGTAATTCTTACATCCACTCATTTCATAACGTCAATAAACCTACAATTTAGACTCAGACAAATCTGGTTACTTTTTCCATTTTCACATTTACTCATTTATTTTTATATGTAGAAAGTAGATGATCAGATCAAAACACCCAAATGTAATTTCAAAACAAAGACATGCATTCAAGACAACTTGGTAAGCTGCAGTCCTCAACATTACGTATAGTAGTTAAAAGGACAAACATATATTGCAAAAATTTTCTCTTTTTCTAGCTGTTACTAAATTTTCTAAAGATAATTCTCTAAACTATGTATATTTTAAATTATAATTTAGGGACTAATTATTATTTGAAGACTACAGTACTTTCTTTTGCTCTGAGAAAAGGTGAGACTACTTAGAAGATCAGCCTAAATTTTTTTTTTTAATTGTATCTTTTTCTATTGAGGTAACATTGGTTTATAGTACTACATATGATTTAGGGGTAAAGACATATCATCTCAGTTGTATGTTACCCACTACACCCATAACCAAAGCATCCATAATCCTCGACCATATTTCACTGGGCCCCGTCCCACCTCCGCTCCTCACGCCCACTCTTCCCTTCTGGTACCAGTCCTGCAGTCAGATTATTCTAGGGTTTATTTTGATTAATTCTGTCTTTGTATTCCACATGTGAATGGCATTATCTGGCATTTGTCTTTTTCCTTTTGACTTACTTCATTTAGCATAATCTCCCCATTTCATCATGTTGTTGCTAGTGGCACGATTTCATCTGTTTTTACAGCTGAGTAATATTCCATTGAGTATATATACCACGTCATCTTTGTCTGCCATCTGTCATCAGACACCCAGGCTGCTTCCTAAACTTGGTTATTGCAAAATGTGCTGCAATGAACATAGGAGCATATACATCTTTGAATTAATATTTTTGTATTCCTAGATACCTAGGAGTAGAATTACTGGGTCCATATGGCAGATATATTTTTAATATTTTGAGAAACTTCCATATTGTTTCCACAGGGGCTGGACTGGTCTACATTCCCCCAACAATGTAGAAGGTTCCCTTTTCTTCATACTCTTGCCAACTCTTTTTGTTTCTGGTCTTTCTGACATAGGACATTTTCATGGGTGTGAGCAAAAGAAAATCTTAATGTGATTTTGATTTACATTTCCCTGATAAATGATGAAGAATATATTTTTATGTCAACACTGCTTCTTTATGTCTTGGTAATTATATAACTAGCTATTTGAGTTGACTCTTACAAGAATCAGGTAAATCTGAAGTCAAGCTTCACTTTTAGGAGATTTTGGGGGAATCACAGAATTTCCCAAAACCTGTTTCCTTGTCTGTAATAGCAGTAGTATCTAAGATACTGAGTTGTTGCTAAGAATCAGATGCGGAATTACATGTAGGTAATGATTTTGGTTCACAAAATGATTCATCTATACACACAGACCTCCACCACTATAAATAATTACTTGTGAAAACAAAATCTGACAACAAGTAATGACTTACAACAATAAAACCTACCATATACACAACACACAAATTCTAAACAGTATGTTAAAATACTAGATTAGGAAATTTTTAGTTCATACACTGAGATGAAAAGCAGTGATAGTGTTGTATTTAAAAAAAATAAACCCATATTAGACTTCCAAAGCCCTACCCTTTAGTCCGTCATAACAACAGGAGACCTGTCTGTGGGGGCACACTTATTCTGCCAGCAGGAAGGTAGTCTATTCTGTTTTCTAATTAATGTTTTTTGCTACTCACTAAGCATACATTTCACAGATCTCCTGGTTTGGTCTCCTGGTCCAAATAACATTCTGTTAATGTTTAATATATAAAAATGGGCCTTTAGTCACTGAAGCCTGAATTTTAAATCTAAAGGAAGGGACACCATTAGCTCCAACATTGGAGTTATCACTCACAGACATGCCTGAATGCCTCTTTCTTGTCTGTCCATTAGCTTGGTTCTATGTTATTGTCTGAGCCTGCCATACGATTGATACCCATCACTGACAGTAACTTGTGTATGTCCCAAAACTCACAGACCATGTCCAAAGACCTGCACCACAAGTGGGGTTTCCAGTAGGCAACATGTCTATCATATGCCAATTAGGAAAATGTGGCTACTGAAAGTGTGACTCTGATGCCACTGACACATTTTAGGTTTTAAGCTTACATAAACACAAATGAGCAAAATGTGATGGCTAATTTTATACATCAACTGTGTGGGCCACGGAGTAGAAAGATGTTTCATTAAACATTATTCTTGGTGTTTCTGCAAGGGTATGCTTGGATGAGACATTCTAACTGGTAGAAAAAGGCAGATCGCCCTTCCTAATGTGGGCCTCATTTAATCAGTAAAGGCCTGAATAGGAGAAAGACAACTTTCTCAGAATGCCTTTGAATTTCATCTGCAACACTGACTTCTCCTGCCTGACAGCCTTTGGCTATAACAATGGCCCTTTCTGGGTTTCCTGCCAACCTGCCCACCCTGCAACTGGACTCGCCTGTCTTGATCATTCCTAGTTGTCTGGAAAACCCTGATACATGGGACAACCAATTAAACCTACAAAGTTCATCAGGTAATAATGTAGTTCACAAGGAGTCAGCAGTTCACATCTCTTACTACATCACCAGCTGTTACAAAATACATAGCTGCGAAAGGGATGGGAGCGTTTGTTGTAGTGCAGGGTCCCTGGGAACAGGCACCACCTCCCCCACCCTCACTTTCATGCCACTGTCTTAGAGACCTTGGGCTACAACTCCCAACATGCCATGGACCGGACCTACTGAACTGGGGAGAGGGGTGGCTTGGGAAGAGGAACACGTGAAATGAACATATAGGGAGGTGGAATACAAGAGGAGGGAAGACACAGGAAAAGGGAAGAGAGATGTGGCAAGAATGCTCCTAAGTCTTTGTTGGTCTTGGCCGATTTAGTGTTTGGACCTTGACCTTGTGGTGGATTATATGGTACATTTTGAATTCTGGGTGCCTTGTGTCCCAGCTTTCTAGAACCTGCCTAACCCCTTTCTTGTGGTTGAGATGCCTTAGACTTGTGGCAAACCTTTGGAACCTCAGCTGCCCAGCTTAAGGCGAAGTCTGTTTGGGTATTTGTCCATGAGAAGATGTGGAGTTTGTTTGGGAGTCCATTATTTGAAATCCTTTCTTTTTCTTTATATACACCAATTACAGATCTTTGAGCACACTAAGAGTCTGCTTTCTTTGCCTTTGTGCACATGGATGGCTGTATCCTTTTAGAAGACACAAAATGGGTTTTTCCTTTTAACAGTTTGGGGTTTCTGGGTACCTCTCAACTTCTCTTGGTTTCAAAACGATTGCAGAACCTTAACAACAAGAAAGAAGAGGAAGCACTGGGCAAGGCAGAGGTAAATCAAGGACACCAGATTTCTCGGACATGCCAGCAAGTACAACTGTGATCATCTCCCTCTTTAGCTCCAAGACTAAGTTTCCTCAAAAGCACCATCTTTACTTTCTAAACTCTATCACCTCTTGGACCACTGTCTTCCCTTGCACCTCTAGAACTTCTCTGAACCAACCCTGCTGAGCACGATGCCACTTTCTCTGCCAAATCCAGAAGATAATTCACCCACAATTCAATTTCATTCTGTGGCATCTGCCCCTGTCCACTGGGGCTCTGTGATCACATCCTCTGTGGGGTTTCTCCTGTAGACCACTGCTTACAAGCATTGTGCCTAAGAACACAGGCTGGGAACCACTCCCAGTGGCTCTGCTCCCTCAGACCCCAGAGACTCATCACCGAGGCTGTATCACCAGCCTGCTAACACTCACACCTGCTGAGCGCAGGCTTACTCTGTTCCAGGAACCATCTAAGCAGTCCATCCCAGCTTATTTGACCCTCATGGTAACTCTGAGGTAATATTATCCTCATGTTAAAGATAAGGAAACACTGGGGCACAAAGAAATTAGTTATTACTAAAAGTCACACAGTTGTAAAGTGCAGGAAAAGGGATTCCAATGCCAGTACTCCAAATCTTCCATGACTAAAAGGAGCTGACATCTTCTAGGGCAGGAATCCTTTTAACTGATGATTTCTAAATACCTATATACTCCAGAATTCTGCCCACAGCAACCATTCAGTTTCCCATGCAAGATACCCTGAAGTTTGCTCCTACATCTCTTTCGACTTACAATTAATCACCAAGTACACCCAGTATATAACTAATCTATCATCAATCATGACCACCTTGGTCAGTCCTGAGTAGAGCTCCCCACTGCAACTGTTCTTTCCACTAAGGGCCTTTTCCCCAGAACAAGCCTGAAGTTCCTCTTGCCCATCTTAATATCAAAGTACATTCTTTCAGTTCCTAGGTGCTACTTTCAATTCCCCCTCCCCCATGGATTCATCTCACTTTGACCCATCCCTTGCCCTTTACCCTTCTCAAGCTTATCACCCAGCTTCTCTAGAGAGCTCCCTTTAAACATAATTTGTTCCAGGAAGCTGGCCCCAATCTTCCAGGCCATGCAGATTTAGCCTCTGTCCCAGGGTAGCCCATGGGGGTTGCACACCGAATCAAGGTGGTGAAGGCATGGCCCCGGTCCTTGGGATCAGGACCTGGAGCCGGGTATTTGGGATCAGGACCTGGAGCCGGGAATACCCGGATCCTGACACTGACTTTGCTACATGGACTTGTTGCAGCCCTCTGGCTGAATTCTTCCATTATCTCCCAAGGGATAAACAAGATGCAAGTCAGGTCAGGCCCAGTGAGGCTGGGAGAATGGGAGAAGCCAGAACTCAAAACACCCCTTTTCCTCTAAGTTTTAGGTTCCCAGGACCTGAGTTACCCCCCAGCCCCCATTCTTGAGGTGGGGGCATGGAACTTACTAATACCTTTCTATCCTCTGGCTACGTGGTAAGATTTCAATCTACTTTCCTCTGTCCCCTCCCCACCCCCTTAGTTATCGCCACTAATTTGCCCTTTGTTTGGTCTAGCAAGTAAATATCTCAGGGTCACAAAGACTGATTCACTTCAGGTGGGGGGAGGGGGGGAGGTGACACCAGCCTCTTCTTCCCTAAGTGAGATGCAGGGTGGAGTTCAGTGACACTAGCATATGGCTTGGCTGAAGAGCTGCAGGTGCAAATACCTCTTGAAAACAGCCTCCTTCCTATGTCTCTTCAACACAGAAATTATGCACTATAGGCATAAGCAGTAAGTCACTTCATTTGCCATCTATAAAGAAAACAACAGCTGACTTCACAAGCAGGGTCAGGAGGTACAGCCCCTGGAAACTGAGCAAATGTGCCCCCCAAGGAGGCAGCTGCTCCTCTGCCTGTTGTCTCACAGGGTTCTGGCTATGCTGAGGCTTTAAATGTTGGCCCAAATTAGAACTCGTAGTAAGAAACTGAAGGCCTGCACTTGGGTCACAGAGAGGACAGTGGGATGATGAGAAAAGGTGAGACTACCCCCCACCACCTCCTTCTCCAGCAGCTAGCTATACTCAGCAGAGGCAAGAGGGTCAGAGAGCCTTTGCTAGAGAAATGAGGGACCCAAGATCTCCACAAACTGACATTTATGATTCTCCCAATGAAAAAAAAAAACCTCAGGATCGACTTGCAATCATTCTATGGCAGGGCCCAATGGACAAACCTGCTCTCTCTACCTTTCCATGGACCTGACCTTAAATACCATCACCAGGTCAATGGCTGCCAAAATGGCATCTTCACCCTCTACTTCTCTTTTGAACCCTGGATCCAAACTCAACACCTCCACTTATAATACAATGGTAACTCAAGCTTACTATTGCTTGAAGCAGAATACTTGACTTCTACCTCCAAACCTGTTCCTCCTGCAGTTTCACTATCTCCGGAAATGGCAAATCTATTCAACCAGTTTTTCAGGCATCCTAGAGTCCTCTTGCTTGAAGGCATCCATGGCTCCTCTTGCTCACACCCCACATCCAATCCAACAAATCTAGCACCTCAATGCTCAAAATACATCTGTTTTACGGCTGTCTTCGCTACATCCCAGTCAAATCCACTTTCATCCCCACTTGGACTATTTTAATAGCTTCCAGTCAGATGTCTAATTCTGGTCCTGGTTGGTGGTGTAGCACCTCACACGGCAGCCAGGTTGGTGTCCTAACATTCTGCAGGGCCCCACCCAGGACTCTGCCCAAAACTTTATTATGTCAGACTCAGGGTAGAGGCTCAAGTTCTTTCCAGAGTTGCTCAATGTTTGTTGAGTGAATGAGTAAATTTCTAATCAGCATTTCAGTTTCACCATTTAAATTGAAAAACAAGATAGCCAGGAAACAATAAACATGAAAAGGTACTTAAATTCATTAGTCATATGGGACATGCAAATTTAAAAACACAATTAAAATACCACCTCAAAGTGATCACAATGGCAAAAATGGAAAATATGTCAATACCAAGTATTGCCGAAGATGTGGAAAAAGTCTAACTTCCTTCTGGAAGGAGTACTTTAGAAACCTACCTGGCAGAAATTTATACCCAATAACATAGCTATTCTGTTCCTATTATTAATATAACCCCAGCAGAAATGCTCACACACACTGCTACCAAAAGACACATGCAAGAGTGTTCTTAGCAACATCATTCAGAATAATTTCAAACTGGACAATATCCAAAGTTTCCTTAACAGTTGAATGAAAAGGCCCTCCCTGGTGGCGCAGTGGGTTAAGCAACGCACTATGAAGCAAACCGCAGCCACTGCAGCATGAGTTCGATCTCTGCCCCTGGCTGGGGAGGTGACCCACCTGCTGCAGCAGACCTCTCCTGCCTTGCCCACTGCTCCCCTGAGCAGTGTGTTTTGGTCCATCTGCCTGTGCTGTTCCCCACTCTGTCTGGTGGATTCTCTCACCCCCTGCACCTCTGGCCTGTACCCCAGTGCTTATATGCATGAATAAATAAATCTTAAAAAAAAAAACAGTCGAATGAAAAAAGTCAAATATCCACTAACCAGCAGAGGTTCTCAAAGAGTGATCTCCAGACCGGTAACATCAGTATCATGTGGGAATTTGGTAGAAAGACTAAATCTGAGCCTCACTCCAGACCCAGCAGGCCAGAAGCCCTGGTAGGACTACAGTTGCTTTAATAAGCCTTCCAGATGCTTCCGATTTAAGCATTGCTATGAGCACCACATTTCTCCAGCAACAAATGTGAAGAACATTAACACTCCTGTGGGGAAGTTGAAGATTACTATCAACACAACAATACAAAGAAAAAACCTTTTTCCCCCCTAATCTTCAAGGAAAATACAAATTGTATAAGAAAGAAAAAGAACTTTAATACAGCTAGACTGCTTGGCATTATACAGTTTTGTGGTCATCAGAATATGAATACGGAAACCAAAGGAACTAGCTAATGCAGTCACATGGTATAAATATGTCTAAAACTATTATTTAGAAAATGGGTGTAACCATCAGAAAATTGAAAGTGATCACTGAGAAAAAGAATGAGAATAATGGCATGGGGCACCACATTTTTCAGGACAGAACTTTTCATAGTATTGTACTTACTAAATTCTCTGTGTGGGAAACTGATACAAATTAAAGTCACAAATAAAAAACACCACCTAAGTGACAATCAAGCCTTCCAATATGCTCTCTGATCCTAGAGCCAAAGGTCATCAGCACTCACAGTGAGGAAAGCACACCAATCAGACTTGGCAAAAAGTTCCTTGACAGAGACGGGAAGAAGCACAGGCAATATGAAGAAGGCAGGGGCAGGTCCCTGAAGCGGGCAGCAAAGAGCTGGATCTTGAGGGAAGAGTATAGTTTTCAAAAATCACAGCTAGAAGGGTAGGAAAATGCAATGTATGTTCTGACAACAGAGCAGAGTAGTTCAATCTGGTTAGACAAAAGACTGGTCCACTCAGAGGCTGTTGAGACAACAGGCCCCACCGCTAACCTGCAGAGGTACGTAAGGCCAACTAGAAAGGGCAGAGGTCTGGAGTACTGAGATTCTGTTGTCAATAAACAGACATGGATTTACTATGAAGCTAAGGAAGCTAAAGTTCAAGGCCACCTACCTCACTTAAAACTCTTCCAGGGACACCAGCAAAGTGGTCACAATGAACTCCTTTTTCAAATGTGCAAAAGTGAGCTATTCTAATTATAAATATAACCACTAATTTTTCCCACTCTGAGCTGCCCGTTGACATTTTTCATGTCAGGTGGCACTGGAATTGGTATGGGCACTTTTGGCTGAAGAGAAGTTGAGTGGAAACACGGTTACTAGGTGTTTGATGGGATTTTTCTGTGAGGTTGGCAGTCTTATCTGTGTATAAGTTGTTAGCTATCCTGTGTAGGAATGGCTTCCAGAAATGCTTCTACTGTCATACCAACGACCTGGCCTGGTGACATAAAAAATGGCAAGATCAGAGGAGCACGGGAGCATGTACAGCAGCAGCTGGCCCATGGAATCAAGGAAAAATACCAAACTTCAACTGTATGAAGCTGGTAGCTAGTCTATGGAAAATTCTTCCACATCTTACAACTCATATATAAAAGAAAACTGACAGGAGTCTCAAATTTAATGGCACCTAAAAATTCATTGACAAGCTTAAAGCCTAAAATAAACTCTTAGTAGTCAAATTTCAAATTACTATTAGTATAAACTAATAGTAGTCAATTTCAGGTGGTCATGCTAGAGGAAAGGCTGAATTTATCTTTCTATTCTCTTCACAGAAAATGCTACAAAATCATTGTTATTGGAAGATACAGTGTGAAATAAAAAAAAGTGAGAAAAGTATAGAAGATTGAGAGGCAGTTAAACAATCATTTTTGTTTTTTTAATATTTGTTAGCATCTTAAAATTTATAATGCTATAATTTTTCTTATTCTAAAAAAAATTTTTTTTTAAAGAGGGTCCCTAAATTGTCTTAAGTTTCAGGACCAACAAAATATGGATCTATCCCAGCTGGGCAATTAAACATGCATAGTTGGGGCCTCCCTGGTAGAGCAGCGGGTTGAGCGCAGCACTGTGAAGCATCTGCTGCAGAGCAGTGTGAGTTCGATCCCCAGCCAGGGAGGGGACCACATGGCGCAACAGACCTCTCCTACCTCACCCGCTGCCCCCCTCAGCAGTGGATTTCAGTAGATCTGCCTGTTCTGCTTCCTGCTCTGTCTCTGGTGAATCCTCTCACCTCCTGCAACTGTGGCCTGTACTCCAGGCCTGTACTTCTTGTATGCATAAATAAATAAATCTTTAAAAAAAAAAAAAAAACCACGCGTAGTTTTCCAAGGTAATTTTGTTCCACATAAAGGATGATAAGCATCCCTTCTGCCTTTTGACAAATACTGTGCTAGTGTACTTTTGGTGGTAGTGGTGTGTGTGTGTGTGGGGGGGTAACACCCCACCTCCCAAAAAGCCTAACAGTCAGGGAGGAATTCTTGTAGTAGTGCAGATGTTTGGGACTACAAGGGAAGGGCTAATGCCAAGAGGCACTGCACAAATGTGCAGTCCAGAGGCCAGGACATGGGGAAGACTGACTCTCATGGAAGGTGGCACTCTGGGGCTGGAGACCTCATAGGACAGGGCAAAGAGGAGATGGTTCCCTAGGGCTGCTCCAATCCCAGCCTTCGGGGACCCTCCCTTCACTCCCTCCATATAGGATTTCAGCATTCAGGAACAGTTGAAAGCAGCAAGCTTAGTTTTTGCTAACTAAGCAACACAGCCCAGCAGGGTTTATATAGGAGTGTCTAGCCACTGGCTAGAGGGTGGGCAACGTGGGTCACCAGGCCACACTAACACAGTGCCAAACACACTTTTGGCTAAAGAGGACTCAGAAAAGGATAGCCACTAACTATCCTGTCTCACTGGGCTGTATGGCTAAAGGCTGGGTTCTCCAGTCAGTACCCCAATTACTGTAAAAACATTAAGACAATCTGTCCCTCTTCACACAGGTTACAATGACCTTGTGCGGTTGGTTTGTCCCAGCCACAGACCATTGCAGCCACTCTCTCTCCCTCACTGCCCAGCAGGCAGGAAGCATCAGCATAATGCCCGAGAGGGAGCCCAGAGTCCTGGGCTCCCTGACCAGACTCCTAATGGCAAATCTTTATTTTACCCCTGCTCGGCCCATTTAAAAAGCTTTTTTGTTGTTGTTGAAAAGTTGTAAAAACATAAGACTAAAGTAAGTTAAAATTTGTAAGACCCTTAGAAACGTGCCTTCTACATCACAAGTTTTATATAAGCAGGTGTTAAAATAAATTGATTTAAAAAACCCTTCTGTTTCTTCAAGGATCTAAATTTGAAAGACCACATAAATCCACAACACCTCAGCAGCGTTTACACAGGAGTATCTGAATTATAAATCTATTCTTCCTCAAGGCAGAAAAATGTTATACTGAAACCTACAGGTTACTAAATATCCTGATAATGTTACTCTGGAAAGGAAGTAAGGGGCCTGGGGAGGGAGAGCAGTTCCTGCACAAGATAGCTAGGCTTTCCAGGAAGACATCTGCCTGTATACTTCATCATTCCAACAGGTAAGGCTTGGGATCCTCCTTTTCCTACAGAAGGGGAGGGTGATGACGTCACAGGATAAAGTTTCACAAGATTTTAAGACATGCACTCCTTGCAGGCTGTCCTGGACCGCTGAAAGCACCGAGGGAGGGCCTTCCAAGACAAAATGTGCCTCCTCGGTGTTGAAGATTAAGGTTTACAGGGGATTAGAGGATCCATTCACACCAAGGTAAAGCACCATCCACTGTGCACCAGGAGATTCACTTCAGATTTAAAATTGGCAACAGCCTGATTTTAACACCTAGGGAAAAACTTCTGGAGCATTTTCAGACAGCTAGACCTGAAAAAGAAAATGCTGTTTGGATATAAAAAGTCAATCTGCCCACACAGCTTCTTCTCCTGTCCATCTTCAGTCTCCCAATCACCAGCACACAATCATGTACCTTAATAGGCAAAGCGAGTGTAAATCATCTCCCCACTCAATGGATCCTTGCCCGAACACCCACTCATTCACTCACCCATAAGGATGGTACCTACTGTGTGCCAGACACTGCTGAAGGTAAATGAGGAAAAGGAGGGGAAGCAAACACACATAAACCAAGGTGAGAAAAAGAGAGGAGCTGCACGCCTTTTTGAAACTAGTAAGTGCTTTTCTTTAGCTCTGCGGCTTGATTTTCATGCTCTGGTCAGTGTCACAAATTCCTCCAATTACTGAGTGGAGCTGCTGTGGGTCAGAGCAAGGGTAGCTAGCTTCAAGATGCTGAGGAAAGACAACCAAGAGCCGGCCTGCCAGGTCCCCGGACTGGGGTGTAAACCTGGGGGCATCCACACGCAGGTTCAATTAAAAAGGTCATTTAAGACAAACGGCCGAGGTATTGGAGATCAAGAGGGGCTCTAAGGCCCTGGACTTCCCTGCATGGCCAAGCAGTCCACACAAGTCAGGTCGCCTACAGTCACTCGTTCACCTGCCAGAGGTGGGGGGCTGTGCCAGGCACGCTTCGTGGGCGGCGGCCCCGGAGAGGACTACACGGGAGGAGGTGCACACCTCGGGCTCCCGGGGTGGGGAAGGTGAAGGGAAAGTCTGTGCAGGAAATGAGCACAAAGACTTCTTTCACCGTCTCAAGCCCTAGCACCACCGGCCTGCAAAGCCCTGACGCCCACTGCTCGCGGCCCGCCGGATCCCGCCCAGTTCCGCAAGGACCGACCTGCCCCAAAGCCCCACACCCAGGCCCGGCCCGCCCCCCAGTCACATGCCACCCGGGACCCCGCTCCTGCGAGCCCCACAGGTCCCCCTCCATCCGACCCGACTCCTGCAGTGACTTCCAGAAGTTCCGAGTGGGCGTCATGTGGCCCCGGCGTCCGCCCCGGGGCGCTCCCAGGGACCTGCCCGCCAGGGAGGGGGACGCGGTGCTCACCTGTCCCGCCCGCAGCGCCAGCTGCACGGCAGCCTCGAAACACTCCTCCCAGGGGCCCCCGGAGGGCGCCGCCCCGTCCTCGGCGCTCGGCTTCATCGCGGCCTCGCCGGCCCCCGCCACCTCCAGTCCTCCTCGTCGGGCCCCCACCGGCGCTCGCGGCCCCGAACTTAGGCTCCGCACGCCCTCCTCTTCCACGCACTGCCTTTCGCCTCAGCTGCCGCCGGCCCCTCAGCTAAGTCCGCGGGAAGCGCGAGGACCCGGCAGACAGCGGGGTAGCCGCGCCGCGCGTCCCGCGCCCCACCCCGCCCCGCCCCTAGGCCCGCCCCAGGCCCGCCCCAGGCCCGCCTCCAGACCCGCCCTTAGCCCCACCTCGTTCCTAGACACGCCCCCACCTAGCCCCGCCCCCACCCGCGAGGAGTAGAGCCCTAGCTCCTGCCTCACTTCCCCCTGCCCCGGCCCCGCCCCTTTCCGCCTGGAGTCTGCGTTCCGCCCCGCCCTCGTCCCGCCCAAGGTCCAGTCAGGGAGGCCTGCGGCGAGGCCCTCTCCACGCTTCGTGCCTCCCGCTGCCCCTTCCCGCCCCGCCCAGGGCAAAGTGAGGCTCCGCGCTTCCCCCTCGCCCCGCCCCTCACGTCCGGCTCCAGCTCTGGCCCGGCCCAGGCCCATCCTCAAGCCCCCGCCCCGACTCCTTCTTCTGCGGGCCCTACTGACCCTACCCGCCCCCCGCACCACGCGGTCGGCCGAGCCCCGCCCCGTCGACTCGCGGCCCCGCCCCACGTCCCGCCCCGGGCGGGCCCTTCGCGTAGAGAGCGCCCGGGGTGGCGCGGCTGCGGATGAGAGGGTGGGGGTCTGTGAGACCGTGCAGAGCCCTGGGGCCCGGCTGGAGCGTCCGTGGGCGATTTCGACCTAGCACCGAGGTGCTTGTGACACGCTTGCCCCGTCTCGCGGCCCCTAGCGCTTGCGGTGAGGCCTTCGACGCTGTCTCAGCGATGGCCGCTGGCCGCCCTGTGGGGTCAGCCTGTGCTTCGACGGCCGCGCTCGTCCTGGCTGCCGGGACCGCGGAGCTCCTTGCTCGCTAATGTTTGGATGCAAAAAGGGGCTCTTACATAGGCCAAACACGAGACGCCAAGATGACAGCCCCGGGTTTTGCACACTGACTCAAAACCTACAGGACCCCTGTGACTCCCGCTCTGTAATGAGGAATAACCTTTTGGTCCTCGCATTCTTTAAGGCTGCTGCACCCTGGCACCGCCAAACAAATGCGAGGCATTTCCGGACTCGGTGTCTCGGTGGTTTCCAGGACTTTGATTTCCAAACTGCAAGGCCTGTTCCTTTATGCTGATACATTAAAATTATTCTGCCGTGACACTTCACGGAGCCCAAGAAAACAGTGGGAGTTTGTACAGGAAGCTTGATAGCTAAAGACGGAATTGACTGTTTTAAGTCTTTGTCTGTGAGCGCTTTGATTTGAAACATCGTTTTGGAAAACTTTACATGGATGGTGTAGGAGACAAATAAGAATAAATGAGGAGGAATTAGGCGTTCCCTGGGACTCTGTATGGACTTTAGCCTGACCTGGTCTCCGGTACTGCTCAGAAAACTCAGACCGGTTTATATATTTTTTAATCATTTTCAAAATAGGGAGCTGGAGTTCTGACACGCTCAAGACTGTTCTGACTTAACACTGCTTCATTTTTAAATGCATTTACTTTTTGATCTGTCCAGGTTTCCACAAAGATCACTGCCAACACCAAGCAAAATTATGAAGTGATAAAATTTATCTTCAACCCTTTCTGAGCTTCCCTTGCTGAACATCTCTTCTCCCTACTCCCTGTCCTAGGTCAATATGAGAACTGTTATATACTTAGAGAAACTCTTATAGACCTCAATGTATCTAAACATTTGGAGAAAAATACTCTATAACTTCCTTGCCAAACTTCCAATATCTATGGCAGAATTATGTGGGTTTATCCAAATGTGAAGTTTAGAGCCACACAGGTTTTCCTAAATACAAATATTTGCCTCAAACTGTAGATCTGAGCCTTACAATAGGGGAGGAGGAGGGAGAGGATCAAACCGGGGAGGGCAGAGCACAAGGGACCATGGTGACAGTTCACAGGTGATGTGGTGGTGGGAGATTTATAGGGGATACACCTGAGGGGGGAAATCAAATACCGTACAAAAATGAACAATGACGTAAGAAAATTAAAAGGTTAATTAAAAGACAAAGGAGAAAAAATATTTGCTTCATATTTTCTTTGTGCACATTTAAGCAACATACAAATAATCTCTTTTTTTCAGTTTCTTCCTCTGTAAAATATTTATTTGTAAGCATGTACGATTTAATAGACAAGTGCTTGGCAATTTGTGTGTTTGTTACTATTTATTGAAACTTGCTCACCAATATAGCATCACACGATCAGTGTACTGCTTGCCACATAATACATATCTGTAATGCTTGAATACTGAAATTAATATTTTCTAATGGGTTCTCCAAATTTATCATGCTTTTTAAAAGATTTCTTTATTTATGCATACAAGGACTGGGGTACAGGCCTGAGGAACAGGGGGCAAGAGGATTCACCAGAGAGAGAGGGGATCAGAACAGGCAGATTTTCGACTGAAATACATACACTGCTGAGGGGAGCAGCAGGTGAGACAAGATAGGTCTGCTGCACCATGTGGGTCCCCTCCCTGGTTAGGGATCGAACTTGTGCTGCAGTGGCTATGGATAGCTTCATAGTGCTGCGACTCAACCCCTTGCGCCAACAGGGAGGTCCCCACATTTATCATGCTTTAATGACAATTCTCTGAAGAAACATAAGCTAGTTCTTCACCACCATGCTTTGTATGCCAATCTGCACGTTTCCTCTGTGAAGTGACATTAACTTTGGTAAGCCTCAGAGCACCCTGCTCTGCCTTGACAAACTGTTTCCTAAGTGCCTTCCCTACCCTCATCCCAGGGTGCAGCTTCTGTGGGTACTCTCATTACCTTGAGGCCAGGATGAGGGGGTGGTGGCAGTGAGAGAGTGAAAAGGCAAGCAGGAAAGAACTTTATGTGTTAATCTGGGAGTCCCTCCCCTCATATCCTTTCTGGAACAAAGCAAAGTGTAAACAAACAAAATATCAAGCCAACATTTTTTTTTTTTTTTCCTTCTACCCACTTCCCTAGGTTATTTTGAAATCTGCTCTTTTCTCCAGGGCCAGGATATGCTAGTTTGGACATCTGATGTCTAACCATTTTTAGCATTAGGTATGAAAAGCTGAAGCTATGAGCTGAATTGTATTTTCCCCGTATCCATATACTGCATTCCTAACGCTCAGCATGTGACTATATTTGGAGCTAGGGCCTTTAAAGAGATGATTAAGTTAAAATGGGGTCATTAGGGTGGCCATAATCCAATATAACTGGTGTCCTTATAAGAAGAGGGGATTTGTAAGCCAAGGAAGAAGCCTTAGGAGAAATCAAGCATATAGACATCTTGGTCTTGTTTTTCACCACAACTTCTAAGTCAGACAGGTGGTTTTCAGCAAATGTTCTGTATTTAAGTATTACCCAACACTGTGTCTAGGCATCTTTGCAAGCTCTGATTTGCTACTCCTGAGAACTCCGAAGATGTGCTGGATTTCAGGTTTGCAAAGCTTTTCTAGCACTCTTATTTATTTCCTTCTTCCTTTCTTCATTCATATTTTTTTTACTGAAGTATCATTGACATACAGCATTATATTAGTTTCAGGTGTACAAAGTAGTGACACTTGTATGCATTGTGACATAATCACCATAATTTGCCTATTTTTCTTAGTATTCAAATTTGAAATACAATTGACTGTAGTCCCCATGCTGTAAATCACATCTCTACAACTTATTTATTTTATAACTGAAAGTTTGTGCCTTTTGATCTTCATCAACCATTTTGCCTTCTCCTAGCCCCTCCTTTCTGAGTTTTTTACCTCCCAAATATAAACGAAATCATACAAAGTTTACTTTCTCTGTCTGGTTTGTTTTACTTAACTTAATATACTCAAGGTCCATCTATGTCACAAATGGAAATATTTCCTTCATTTTTATGATGAGTAGTATTTTGTTATGCATACATATTTTCATTATCCAGTCCTCTGATGATGGACACTTAGGTTATTTCCAAGGCTTGTCTGTTGTAAATGATGGCCCAGAGGAACAAGGGGAAGAGGGAATATCTTTTTGAATTAGTGTTTTGATTTTCTTCAGATAAATACTCAGATGTGGAATTCTGGATCCTATGATAGTTTGACTACTAGTCTTTTGAGGATTTCCATAGTTTTGGTAGGCGTGCTTCATGTTGGGGGAGGAGGAGAGAAAAAGGTGATGGACAAAGGGAGGGTGGTGTTGGCAAAGACTCATCAGTCCTTCTAGGACTCATCAGTCCTCTGGGAGCTGCAGTGTCTTTGTGGATGAGCCCCTTTGACTGATTGCATTGTGATACCAAGAGCCCTCTTCTTCAACCGTTATTAACACCCGGAGGACTTTCTTTTCCTGTCAGTTGCCCATGTCCTTTATGGAAATGATTGAGGCAGAGAGTTTTGCTCACCACTCAAAACACAGCACCAGCAGAAATGGTTCACAGTTTCATTACTTTCAAATATTAAAAGTCAAATGTATTTAAGAATGATTACCTTGTGATCCATGGGAGGGGGGGAAGGGAATAGAAATTCTTGTAAGAGACATTATTTGTTAGGGAAATAGCATTATGCTTTCTCAGAGTGATTCTGGCCAGATGTACAAGGAGATTTGCACATGAATATGATAATTTTTTCTAAAATTTTAGTGCATTTGGCTGGGGTCACTTCTCCTTGGTACATTTATACCTGGAGAGTACAGTTAGTGACATCAATGGTGAACAGAGGATGAGGGGGGTGGATGAGAAATTTGTATTTGATGTTTCACAGTCACTACTATCCACAGCCTAGATCCACCCTGGAAACAAACATTCAAGAAGGCTAATCTCTTTCTGGACACTGAGCACATCCTTGATTCTCACCCAGCCTTCTCTCATTGCTGACACCATTTCAGACTTTGTCACTGAGTCCTCTGATACCCATGTCCCTCTTAGAGGTGACCCCCTCAACCCCCTAGTCCTGGTGTGCGAGAGAGTGCGTGCACGTGCACACACACACACTCAAGTGCTTTACAGAAAGTTCTTCCTCTCTCTTCTTTTTTTCTATTGCCTTGTCCCTTCCTCTTAACTTCAGTGCCTTCATGGCGTTTATTGATAACACTTTTATTTAAAAGTGTTTTATGATATTAAATTGTCTGCTATGTAAATGTCCAGTACTTGTCTCTATTATTCACACTTGATTTACAACACATAATTTTCTCAAACTCCCTTCATTTTGTTTAAAATGGCTGCAAATCATCTTTTCCTGTAGATGAATAGTAGTCTATAGTGTGGATAGACCATATTTACTTGATTCAGCTGTCTATCAAGGGCCATTTAGGCTGCCTTCATTTACTAGCTCTTGTAAATAATGCTGCTATGAATGTTTTGGAACATATGGATTTTTGTATTTATGGTGAAACAGGGGCAGAGGAGAGTTATGAGGCCAGAGAGACTCCCCCCGCCAAAAATGCCTCAAAAGGCCAAAAGGCCACAAACCAGAATTAAGGACTGTAGCAATAGGGGCTATAGCCTAACAGAGGACAGTGCTTAGTACAGTTTACTGTTTATGGGTTTTTATCCGTGTGCACAATTGCAAGAGACTTCAAGCTACAGGAACAACAACCATGGGGTTTATTTACAAATGGGGGGGGGGACAAAACCACTTATGTATTCAAAAGGGGCTGGCCGCTTCATCCAGACAGCATTAATGATGGTTGTTACCAGTCACCAGGAGTGCTGGCCAGTAGCAATGACCACTAGTGGTCCTGCAGAGGCGGCGTCAGAGACACCTAGTGTTAACAGCTTTCGTGAGTTGTTGCATTATACCAACAACAAAGAGCTCTTTGAGACACCAGGCCCAGGGCCTTTGGTGCTCCTTTCAGTCAGTGTCAGAGACATTACTGAGGCCATCTCTGACAGTCTTTCAGCCTTTCTCCCCTCCGAGAGGGCAGCTACTGGATGCTTCTGTTGGTGTCTAGTACAGCTTCCAGTGGTGTCCATCCCAACCTGCATACTGTTGAGCTTCTGTGGCATCATCTCAGTGACCCTGCCTGTGAGTACCTCCAGCTGTAGTGAGTGGTCCACTGCTTGCCAGCTTGCCTCGAGCTCCAGGTCCTCATAGACAGAACAGCACCATCTCTCTTTTTTTTAATTATATATATTTTACATTATTTTTCATTTTTGTACAGTGTATATTTCTCATCCCCATGAAATTCCCATCACCAATTTCCCCAGGCACCATCACCATAGTCCCTTGTGCTCTTCCCACCCATTTTGTTCCTTTTCCCTCCTCCTCCCCTCTAGAGTATCTCAGATTTATAGCTGTCTGTTGATTTTGATTTTTAATTTATTGTAATTGATTTTTTTTTCTTTTAGTCCCTTGTTTGTTTCCTCTACCATCCTCCTATAAGTGAAACCATCTGATATTTTTCCTTTTCTTTCTGGCTTCTTCCACTCAGCATAATCCCTTCTAGCTCTATCCATGTTGCTGCAAATTGCATGAGTTTATCTTTATAGATTGAGAACAGTACTGTCTTGAGTGAGTGGCCTTTTGTTTATGAGCTCTGGACACTGTGGGCACTATCTGGGGTGAGACATCTGGCAGCCTGTGTGTGGTGCCAGCAAGGTACAGAGCAAGTTCTCGATGATTCTGAGCACATGGTTCAAGGAGTCCTAGAGCCCTTGGTGGCTTTTTCAGGAATTTATTGCATCATTATATCAGAGGTGACCAGGTACATGGCAGGCAGAGGTGTCGGGGGGCTAGGAGGCTGGCAGGCTTCCTAACCCCTGGTGCATCTTCACTCTCTGGGCTGCTTCTGCTGCTACTGCTGCTTCTGCCTTTCTCTCTTTTTTCTCTCTCTTTTTCTCTCTTTGCTTATGCTCTTTCTTAGCATCCTCCTGACGCTGCCCCATATGCCTGTGTCTCAGCCCAGGTGCACCCACCTGTGCATGCCCACACCCTATTGGAGGTGCCGCCATCAGGCATGCGTGCAGGACATCATCACACCAATGGTGGGAGGGTGGAAAAGCCTGATAACTTTTCCTCTTACCCTACACCTATATGTCTAGATTTTTCAAACTTTCAAAAGAATGGCAGACCACACAGATGATAGTCCTTGACTTCCTGACAACCATGTGTTTTGCTGCCCATTCCCCCCTTCTAGCCCCTCAGTCCTCCTCAAGCCTCCTGTCAATTACCTGGCTCTTTTTTAAAGATTTATTTGTTTATGCATACAAGAGCTGGGGTACAGGCCAGAGGTGCACAGGGTGAGAGACAGAGTGGGAAACAGAACAGGCAGATTGACTGATGTACATTGCTGAGGGGAGGCAGCAGGCGAGGCAGGAGAGGTCTGCTGTGCCATGTGGGTCACCTCCTGGCCAGGGATCAAACTCATGCTGCAGTGGCTGTGGACAGCTTCATAGTGCTGAGACTTAACCCCTTGTTCCATCAGGGAGGTCACTGCCTGGCTTTTAATCACCTCTGCAATTCAGTCCCACTATTCCACTCCCTGTGTGAACAGTCTGTTCTTTCTTAACTCTCCTGGAAACCTCCAGTAGTGGAGTATTGGAAGAAAATGGTTTCCAAAGTCAGACCCAACCTGGGTTCAAATTCCAGTGAAGGTATTGGTAGGACCTCAGGTGAGTTTCTTATTAAGTTTTCATTTGCTCATCTGTGGCTCTCTCTCCAAATTCACAGGGTGGTTTTAAGCAGTAAATGAAATAATGTATTAAAGACCTGGCACATAGTCCCTACTATTCATTAAATGTTGGCTATTTCTCTCCATTTCCTTGACTTGAGTGTTGTTCAGCCTTATCCATCTTCCCCCCTTCACTGGCCTTTCAAAGCCTTCTCTGTACACTGTTCAAATTCCCTATTCCCACATTTGTATTTTCTTTCACCACAAGATGATTTGCCCTGCCTCCACCTTGGTCAGAGGCAACACTGTTCTCTTGTAATTATTTTACTCCTGTTTTGAAGGAAGAGACTATCCTCAACTCTAAAATGACTCTTTCCTTTTTGTGCTCCTGACTTGTTCCCTGTTGAAGAGTAAAGGTTGATCAGGTCTTTCTGCCCTCCCACCACTGTGATGATGGACAACTGCGGTGCTGCGAGCATTCCAGGGTGGGCATGCACAGGTGGATTCACCTGGGCTGATGCACGAGGTATATAAAGCTAGCATCTCAGGGACACCGGTGTGGTGGTGTGGTGTGGTGGAGTGTGAGGGATAGCATGGAGGCGGCCAAGGCAAACTGCTTGAACCGATGATGAACCTCCTACCAGGTCTGGGATGGTTGTGAGACACCTGTATTCTATCTCTGGATTTCGCATCATCAATTACCTCCTTTCTCTACTATGTTTACTTCCTACATTACCTCTGAACTGTTCCTCCGACTATTCCTTCTTTCTTGCTCCACCCGTAAACATGATGTTGCCTCACTTTTCTTAAATATCTCTTGCTGATCTTGCATCCCTTCTAGTTCAACACCTTTCACATTTTGCCTGCATCTCCTTGAAAGAGTACCCTTTCTTTACTATCACTTGGTCTTCCTCAGCCTGCTGCACCGTGATTTCCTTCCAACATGCTGCTTAAGCCACTTTCACAAACGTCAACAGTGCCCTTCTGAAGGCTGCACACAAAGGATACTGTAGCGGCAGGAAGGGTGGCACAGGAGCATCCTGTCTGATTCTGGGCAGACAGGTCAAGGAAAGGAGAGTCTTGGAGCCCTCGGTGGCTTTTCATGCTTTTATTAGTAGAGGTGGCCAGGTACATGGCAGGCAGGGGTGCCAGGGGACCTGGAGGCTGGCAGGCCTCCCAGCCCATCTCACCCTCTCGGCTGCTTTCTACTGCTGCTGCTCATCAGTACTGTCAGTCCTGTTGGTCCTGGCGTCCTCATGATGCCGCCCATTTAAGCCCGTGTCCAACTCAGGTGCGCCCACTTGCGCATGCCCACCCCGGAATGCTCGCAGCACCACAGGTGTCCATCATCACAGTGGTGGAAGGGTGGAAATGAAACAGGGAGGCAGGGGAGGAGGCCGCTCTGACTGAGACAGGGGTCAGAGGAGGGCCCGAAGCCAGAGAGCCCCCCAGAAAAGCCCCTAAAGGCCAAAAGGCCACAAACCAGAACCCAGGGCTATAGCAACAGGGGCTCTAGCCTATCAGAGGACAGTGACCGATACAGGTCGCTGTCTGTGGGTTCTCACCCACGCGCACAATTGCAAGGGACCTCAGGCTACAGGAACAACAGTCATGGGGTTTATTTACAAACAGGGGGAAACGAGAGCGCTTACGTATCCACAAGAGGCTGGCTGCTCCATCCAGACAGCATCAGCGTTGGCAGTCACCGGTCCCCAGTTCTAGGCAGCACTGTACAGTAGCAATGGCCTACTATGGGCCTGCAGAGGCAGGGTTCCAGTGAATACCCAGTGTTACAGCTCTTGTGAGTTGTTGGTTTATACCACCAAAAAACAGCTCTTTGAGACACCAGGCCCAGGGCCTTTGGTGCTCCTTTTAGTCAGTGTCACAGCCAGGACCGAGTCCCAGTCTCTCTCTCTCCTCGGAGGGGCAGTGGCTGGAGGCGTCCCTCCTTTCTTCAAAGGCTGGAACCGTCTTTTCCTCTTCCTCTGCAGGAGCTCTTCTTCCTCTGGACTGCTGCTTCTCTGTCTGCTCCTCCAGATCGCTCCGAATCCCTGTCAGCTCTTTCTCCAAATGCCTGCCAACCCGTCCTAAGCTCCCTTTGACCTGGCCTTATATTCACTTTTCAGGTGCCCCCCCAGTCTGATTGGTCCATTTTCCTGCATGTGATTGGTCCATTTTGCCTGCACCTGATTGGTCCATTTTGGCCTGTTCCAGAATTCAGGAAGTATAATTTATAAGAGGAGCTCTGCTATCACTAACTTGGGCTGATAGGCAGAGTCCTGGTGTCAATCAACCCAAGGCTCACACCCGATTGGTCCATTCCACGATCCAGGCAGCACACTGCTACATAAAAGGTCTCTGAGGTAGGACTGCAACACTAACTTGCAGGGGAGCCAGAGACCACTCCTCCTGCCGGCTGCTGCCCTGTAACAGAAAGACCTGATTTCCCTAACCCTATAGACACTAAATCCTTTTCCTACTTGAGTTCTCAGTAGCATTTCTCTTTGAGGGTTACTTCTCCTTGGAATTCTCTTTTGTTTGTCTCTAGGACCTCAGTCTCAGGTGCTATCATTTTTGTACTTATCTGACTCCTTTGTTCACCTTAGTATCTAGGTCCACTGGCATCAATAAGCATGTGAATGGATGCTCAAAGTATGACTAAGACAGGGTCAACTAATAGCAACTGTGGAGCATTATCTGGGAGAGCTTCACAGTGGAAGTGAGGGGAAGAGTAAGCATGCACAAATAGAAAAGGAGAGAACTATTTTCTCAGGTAGCGGAAACATACGTGGAACAAAATCAGAAATGGAGGCAGAAGTAGATCAACCGTACAGATGAAATTCTGAGCAACTCAAGTTGCAGAGGGATCAGTTTCTTTTTATAGGGTAAATGGAAAAGTGTCAGTTTTTTCTGCCCTCCTGCCATTGGTGCAATGATGGACACCTGCGGTTCTGCACGCGTGCCTAAGTGGGCATGCACAAGTGGGTGCACCTGGGTTTAGACACGGGCCTATAAGTGTGGCGTCACGAGGACATCAGCATAGAATGAGCCTCAGAGCAGAGGAGCAGCAGCAGCCACCTAGAGAATGAGATGTGCCAGGGGCTAGCAGGCCTGCTGGCCTCCTGGCCCCCTGGTACCCCTGCCTGCCACGTACCTGGTCACCTCTGATATTATGTTGTAATAAAAGCCTGAAAAAGCCACCAAGGGCTCCAGGACTCCTCCTTGACCCATCTGCTCAGAATCATCGAGAACTTGTTCTGTGCCCTTGCCTGGCACCACACTTTATTGCAGTATTCTCAACCAGGGTGATTCTGCTTTGCAGGAGATACATGATGTCTGACAATATTTTTGCTGGTCACAATGTGGGGAGTGCTACTAACATCTAGTGAACCAGGGATACTGCTAAACAGCCTGTAGGGTAAGTGAATAGTATCAGGTTTTCCCACCCTTCCACCATTAACATTAATGATAGACCCCTGTGGTTCTGCACACATGCCTGATGGCGGACACCTGGAGTAGGGCATGCGCATGCGTAGGTGGGCAGACTTGAGCCAAGAGACTGGGCGTATAGGGGCAGCATCATAGGAATGCCAGCAGAAGCAGAAGCAGCTGTGGTCGAAGCAGCAGCAGTAGCAGAGAAGCAGAGGCATGAGAGAATGTCAGAGAGCCAGGAGAGAGTGACAGATTCACTGGGGCCTAGGAGGCCTGTAAGCCTCCTGGCTCCCCGGCCCCCCTGCCTGCTGTGTACCTGGTCACCTCACTACAAATGGTGTAGAAAGATCAATAAAAGCCTAAAAAAGCCACTGAAGGCTCCAGGACTCCTCCTTTACCTGTCTGCCTGGATCATGGAGAAACTGTCCCATGCCCTTCTGCCCCTACACGCCCCCACAATGCACAGGACGCCTCCCCACCAAAAAGAATAACCCAGCCCCAAATGTTAGTAATGCAGAGGCTGAGATATCACATTGTATTTTCACTTTAGTCCGAGGAGTCTAGCTCCAGGCCAAGATTTTACATGTGACTTCTCATACTTATCCATAGACAATTACAAAGCTTACCTGGCAGACCGCAGCAGGGATAGAGTCTCCCTCTCCAAGTAAGACTTGTTATAAAACCAGTGTAGGGTCAGAGAAAAGTGGTCAGGCTTTCCTGCCCTCCCGCCATTGCTCTGCTGATGGACCCCTGCGGTTCTGCACGCGTGCCTAAGTGGGCAAGCGCAAGTGGGCGCACCTGGGCTTAGACATGGGCGTATAAGGGCGGCGTCATGAGGATGCCAGCAGAACATAGAGCAACAGAGAACAAGAGAAGCAGAAGCGGCAGAAGAAAAGAAGCAGCAAAGCAGCTGAGGGAGTGAGATGTGCTGGCCCCCTGGCACCCCTGCCTGTCGTGTACCTGGTCGCCTCTGATAAATAAAAGTATAAAAAGCCACCGAGGGCTCCAGGATCCTTCCTTGACCCATCTGTCCGAGTCATCAAGAACTTGCTCTATGATGCCCCTCCTGCCACCACAACCAGTACACTGCAATTTTCTGGAGAGAATTATAGTCAGACTCAGAAACCACCTGTAGCGGCAGGATGGAGGCACTGGAGGCAGGTTCGGGATGGTTCTGGGCAGACGGGTCAAGGAAGGAGTCTCTTGGAGCCCTTGGTGGCTTTTCATACTTTATTTAATAGAGGTGGCCAGGTACATGGCAGGCAGGGGTGCCGGAGAGAGGGCTAGCAGCCTCCCAGCCCCCAGCACATCTCACCCTCTTGGCTGCTTTCTTCTCTCTCTGCTGCTGCTGCTCCTTCGTCCTGTTGATCCTCGCAGTTCTGTCTGTTGGTGCTCACAGTTCTCACAGTTCTGGCGTCCTCATGACACCGCCCATTTAAGCCCGTGTCCAACACAGGTGCGCCCACTTGCGCATGCCCACCCTGGAATGCTCGCAGCACCACAGGTGTCCATCATCAATGGTGGGCGGGTGGAAATACCTGATCAACCTTTACCCTACACCACCCCAGTCAGTCTCAGGCAGCCCTACAGGCTTGCCTGCCCCACTCCCCTCCCAGGGCTCCTTTAGTGAGGGAGAGCCTTTCTGGGCCCCTGCCAAGACCACCTCTCTGGTCTCCTTACAGGTATTTGCCTCCACTCTGACTCAGTAGTCTGTAAATTTCCACTCCTGCAGCTCAACTCTTGCCAACTCCAGACCTAGTTACATTAAGTCATTATTAAGTTTTCTTTGTTTTGGAATCTAATAGGTACTTAAAGAGCTTAGAATTGAGTGAATGAAAGAGTGAATGTTTTAGTGTCCAGAAGACAAACCCAAGAGAAGTCATTCACAACAGATGATAGAATAAAGCTTCAAGGAATTTTGGAGATTGTTTGCCAACGGAAGGTTTAGCTGACTTGTATAAATTCCTCCATTTAGGACTGTCCGTGTGAGGTAGTTACTGGCAGTGTAGGATCAGCACTCTGGCTTTATGATTCCCTGATATTTAGTGCCAAGTAGGTTATAAGCCAGTTGTACTTTGGCCGGGCAGGTTGCCATGGAGTATCTTGTTTAGTCCTTGGCACGCTCTAAAAAGTTATTGACTTAGATATGTAATTAAAGGAATTTCAACGTGCAATCTCTCACACAGCGCACGAAAAACTGTATGAGGACATGTACTGACTGACGATTGCTTTTCCCGGCCACCTGTGTTCCATTTTTCCTCCCCTGAGGCAGTTTTACTGTTCACACACAGTTTGTTAACCAGTTCACTGGTACACCGAATAGGTCCAAGAAAAAACTGGGTGAATTAAGAATACTTATTTTGGGAAAGAAAGACTTTTCAATGTGGTGGAGAATGAGGTGATTTGACGAAGTCTCAGAAAGAGCCTAGAACTGAGATGGATTTGCTATGGCTCTAATAGAATGGAAGCTTCCAGGCCCCTTCCATGCCTTCATTTAATTTCATGTTCATAATTGTTATATTTCTTGAAAGGAAGAATCCCAATTTGTATAAGTTTACCTCTTAATTCTGGATTTATCCTTGAACTAGAATTAGTCTACCTAACTGTTTGGGACAAACTAGGACTAATAGTAGAAATCTCAGTGAGGAGAACATTATTCCAGATCTGGAAATTCTTCCAGCCAGTGCTATTAAAAATTGGAATGGGCTACTGAACTTCTATGTTGTTGGAAGCTAAATAGAGGAGAATGATCACCTGCAGAGGTGATACAGGAATCAAAGTTACAGGCACTGAGAGATTGTTCTTTAGCTATACATTTAGCAGATGACACATGTCCAGGCACATATGTGTTTATTAGCATTAACTATTTTGCAGTACATTAAGAAAAATACATATGAAAAAGTATTCAATATTTCAGAGTGGCCTTTCTCAGTATATTCAAACCAATAGGAATTTTGGAGATTGTTTGCCAATGAAAGTTGGCAATAGGAAGCCACTGAATTTAATTTGCAATAGACCCCTAATCAATTACTCCTAATTTCCTACTTCTCTAGCCATGCTCCTAGATCCTGATTCCTTGTTCAAAAACATATAGAAACATTGCTGTTGTGTTGTTTCTGTAAGCTCTGCAGTGTGGTGAGAAGCAGCAATACTCCCCATCTTAACTCACCCATCTCCACCACCCTGGCAATGGTCACTGCTGCCATAACAGTCAAGGAAAATGGCCACTTGACCCTTTGAGACCAGACAGTAGAGCTGAACATTTGCCAGAGTGCTGCTGACAAGAATGGTAGGCAAGCAGGTCCCTGTCTCACCTCCAGCCTCCCAGCCTCCTTCTTGCACTCCCACTGGTAGGTCTCAACAGGGAGCCACCAGTCAAAGGGAAACATCCCCATAGGCTTAGCCTGGCCATTAAACTAAAGAGCAGAAAAGGGTGGCACTGAGTTGGGAGATAATAGCTTAATATCCAGGTTAGTCTCACCTGTAGCAGGAGACTCCAGACTGTTTGTGGGGTGTCCACAGTCCCTCACAATATGACCCAGATTGCCCCCTCTTTCCAGCTTCCCACTCTGAGATGCCTTCTCTGCTCAAGTAGAACTGATGGATGTGCTCCCTGTCTTACACCCCACTGTGCCTGTCCAGGCAACTAGGAAACACCAGGAGCGCTTCTTATTCAATGTAGGGTTGACATGTCTGTTGCCCTACTAAAATCCCTAAGCTGCTTGATGGAAAAGGATGTTTCCGATATTGTATCTCCCAAGCCAGTACTAACGGTGGCACACAGTAGGACATTCATTGAGTGAGTGACTATGTCTTAAGTGTTTGTACAATTATGGCAGGGGTAATCTAATTATAAGAAGTTGTAGAAAATATTAAAATACAAACTGGGAATTTAAAGGAAGGGAAGCATACTGGACTTAATTTTTTGTTATTGTGCTAGTCTAATGTAATGTCCTTTTAGTAATAAAATGCAGTGGGCTAGTTCTCAGAGAATGCTATTGTCTATCTCTGCATAAGATGATAACACACATGGATAAATACTGGTGATGTAGATAGGAGGTGTTCTTACTTATTTGAAGGTTTTACATTTTCTCTGGGAAAGATGGTTTTTCTTTTGTGGAAGATGATAGAAACAGCAAAATAGTTCTAAAGTTCCTCCCAGGAAAATACACCTGTCCAACAGCAGGATGCTGCTCTCTTCTGAAGAAAGGCAGTTCCACTCCTATCTGTTTCTGAGATGGGAAGGGCTCCAATGACATCTCTGGGCTTCTGATTGGCCAGGTGAGTCTTTGGAGGCTAAAATAATGCCTATTTACAAGAGAAAAATATCGGATGATTTCACTTTTAGGAGGAATGCAAAGGAACAAGAACAACAACAAAAGAGAGAGCTCAAGGAAATGAACAATTACAGCCAAAACAAGCAGCCAAACAGACAAACAAAAAACACAACAAGAACAAAAGGTCAAAGACAAACCAAAGGGGATCAATCGGGGGACGGGGGGTAGAGACTGGGTTGAGGACAGAAAGAGCACAAGGGACTGAGGTGACGGTGCATGGGTGACATGTGGTGGGAAATCCCTGGGGACTACAAATGATGTAAAATATAATTAAATAAATCTAATTATAAAAAAAATAACACCTATTTAATAATAATTTAAAAGGCATTTAATTGAGGGGCACAGATGCGTTACAAAGAATGAGGCTGGTTGGGACCTCCCTGGTGGCGCAGTGGGTTAAGCAATGCACTATGAAGCAAACTGCAACTTCTGCAGCATGAGTTCAATCCCTGACTCCGGCCAGGGAGGGGACCCACATGGCGCAGCAGACCTCTCCTGCTTTGCCCACTTCTCCCCTCAGCAGTGTGTTTCAGTCAGTCTGCCTGTTCTGCTCCCCACTCCGTCTTTGGTGAATCCTCTCACTGCCCTGGACTCTGGCCTGTACCCCAGCTCTTGTATGTATAAATGAATAAATATTAAAAAAAAAAAAAGAATGAGGCTGGTACTTTATTTTTTTGTTTTTGGTTTATTGTTTCAGTTTGCAGAAGTGGGTATCAACATGTTTTCATTTAATTTTAGCTATATTGTCAAATGATCACAATAATTTAGTTAATATCTATTACTGTAAATTGTTACAAAATTATTTTTCTTGTGATAGCAACTTTTAAGATCTATTTCCTTAGCAACTTTCACGTATACAATATTATTAACTGTAGTCCTCATGCTCTACCCCCAGGGCTTATTTATTTTATAACTACGAGGTTGTAGATTTTGATTCTCTTCGTGCACTTTGCCGCTTCCTCGCCACACAATCACAGGTCTATTCTCTGGATCCACGAGCTTTGGTTGGCTTGTTTTGGTTTTTGCTTTGTTAGTAGAGATTTCACATATAAGTAAGATCATATGGTATTTGTTTCTCTGACCTATTTCACTTACCATAAGATTTTCAAGATCTAGCTATGTTGTCATGAATGGTAAGACTTTTTTCTTTCTCATGGATACATGATTTTCCATTGAATATATATGCTGCATCTTATTTATCCATTAATTCATCGGGGGACACTTAGGTTGTGTCCATATCTTGGCTACTGTGAAAAATGCTGCAATGAAAATGGGACTGCAGCTCTCTTTGCAAATTATTGTCTTCATTTTCTTCGTTTTCATTTTGTCCACTTCCCAGAAGTGAAAGTTTTGGATCATAGGGTAGGTTTTTTATTTCCTGGAATTTCCGTAAAGTTTGCCATGGTGGCTGCACCAGGTTACATTCCCACCAACAGGGCTCAAGTGTGCCCTTTCTTTATTCTTGCCAATGTTTATTTCTTTCTTTTCTGGTAGTATCCTATCTAACAAGTGTGAAGTGACATCTCATTATGGTTTTAATTTGCGTTTACTTGATTACTAGTGATGTTGTTTATGTACCTGTTGGCCATCTATGTTTTCTTTGGAAAACTGCCATTCAGATCCTCTGCTCACTTTTTAATCATGTTGTTTGGGGTTTCTTGCTATTGAACTACCCAAGTTCTTTATCTCTTCTGTACATTAGGCCGTTATAAGATGTATGATTTGCAAATGTTTTCTCCTGTTTTGCAGGTTGTCTTTTCATTCTGTTGACGATTTTCTTTGCTATGCCGAGGTTTATTTATTTTGATGTGGTCCCACTTATTTATTTTTGCTTTTGTTGACTTTGCTTTTGGAGTCAGATCCTAAAAATTATCACTAAGACCGATCTCAAGGTCCTTACCATCTATGTTTTTCCTAGGTGTTTTATGGCTTCAGTTCTTATGTGAAAGCTGATGCTTTTGCCTCTGAAGGAACCAAGAGGGCCAGATATCACCAAGCTTCTCTGTAAGAGGCAGCAGAAGTAGCAAATCCGACCCAAACTTGCACACATCAGAACAGGGCAGTGAACTTGGCCTGTTTTGAGAAGAGCATTAGCCTCCACGGTGCAAAGAGGATGTCTAGGGGAAAAGCCAATTGCACACAGCCTGTTCTCCAGGACCAGTTTCCAGCTGGGCCCTAGCCAGCCCACAAAGACACTTACACCTACATGAGAACACTATGGACAAGCCCATAAGATTTCATTCAGTTCAGTGTCTTATATGTAAAAATAAATGTCCTTAGGCAGAGGATCTAAGTAGACATTTCTCCAAAGATGATACACAGACACATGTAAAGACACTCTATGTTGTTTATCATTAGGGAACGTGACTTTTCCTAATGAGATTTTACTCACACCTTATACTTAGAATGACTAAGTGTATTCTTATGGCTGAATCAGTGCACCTCTGTGTTCACTGAAGCACCATTCACAATAACCAATATGTGAAATCAATTTATGTGCCCAAAGACAGATGAATGGATAAAAAGGATGTGGTATATAGACACAATGGAGTGCCACTCAGCCATAAGAAAGATGAAATCTTTTCTGCAATAACAAAGGGGGGACTTGAGGAAAGAAGTCAGCGAGAGAAGTCAGAAGGAGAAAGGGAAATGCCATGCAATTTTACCCAATTATGGAATGCAAATAAAAACAGAACTGTGTACTCTGACAAGAGAATGGTGGTTACCAGAGCAGAAGGAGGGATAGTAGATAGGTAGAAGGGGCCAACTGACTGATGGTGGATGGTGACATTTGCCGGTAGGCATGGTGAGAAAATATAATCTTGGCACCTACACAGTTTATAAACTAATGTTACCCCAATTAGAAACATGTCCTTAGCCAAACTAATGCCCTTTCTGCATTTTGGAGTTAAAAATGTCATTTCTGTAAGAGAATGAGTGTGATGGGAGAAGAAAGGCACAGCAGTGGAGGAGAATGTGGGAGATGGTCTGTTGGATGAGAGACTAGATAGTCCCTGTGCTCTCAGCGCACCTTGCAAGGTCCACTGCACCCAGGGGTGGGAGGAAGGTTGTAGGCCAGATGCCTGCTCTGCTATTATCTTCACCAAGGACCTGGCCTGTTGTGGAGCACCCCAGGTCCTCCACAAGGTTTCCCCTCTTTTAAAAGTGCGTGCTCCCCAAACCTCTGCTCCCCCAGTCTGCAGTTCCCTTGGCTGAGCTGACAGTCCTTCCACTGAGCTGAGGACACTTCTCCAGACCACATGCCCCATGTTCTCTCCTCCACCCCCTGTTCAGCGTAGCATGCATCTCCTCAAGCCAACCCTATGAAGTCTGTGCTGGTCTCGACTCTCCCAGAGCTAATCCATCCCACGCCTCCCTGGGAGACTGTGTCTCCAAACAGTGTGCCTGTGGCGTGCTGATCCGAGAGCCACAGCCAGTGAAGATCAGGCCCTGCCCTAGCCTCTGCCTGGGCCTGTCGCGTCTGCACCCGCTGGCAAGGCCTGCTCTGCTCTTGCCAGTGCCAGTGGGTCTCAGCTGCTCCAGAACCAGTCCAGGTGGTGCTGCGATCTTTAGTGGGGCTGTCTCCAGGTCCTGCTGGGGGCTTGCTGAGTGCCGCCGGGATACCATGGTGAGGACAGCTTCCAGGTTCCATCTCAGCACTTGCTGAGGTCTGCAGGGGCCTGTCACTGTGGACTGCTTCCAGGTCCCAGCCTGGGGCTCATGGGGGTCTGCCGGGCTGCTTGCCAGTCCACTCTGCTGCTGGTGCGGCCTGCCAGGTTGCCAGAGGTGATCACCTGACTGCCCAGCCATGCTTGGCCCCCTCTGCGCCCCCTTCTCCAGACATCGTGCCTGGCACGTGCTGTGGTCACCTGCTTGTCTGTCAGGGGTCATTGACTGTGCTGCCATAGTCGGTTGCGAGTGTGTGGAGGAGGCGAGTACAGCATCTTCATTCTGCTGTCATCTTGCCGCTCTCTGCTTTCATATTTAATTTTATTTTTAAAGATTTAATTATTTATGCATTCAAGAGCTGGGTACAGGCCAGAGTCCAGGGAGGTGAGAGGATCCAGCAGAGATAGAGCAGGAGCAGAACAGGCAGATGGACTGAAACACACCACTGAGGGCAGCAGCGGGCGAGGCAGGAGAGGTCTGCTGAGCCATGTGGGTACCCTCCCTGGCCGGGGATCGAACTCGTGCTACTGTGCTGTGGATGCTTCACAGTGGCGTTCAACGCACTGTGCCACCAGGGAGGCCCTGCTTTTATATTTAAAAATATCTTTAAAAAGTAAAGTTCTAGCAACAGACTGAAAATTTGAATGGCCCATGGAAGTCAAAATATCAGTGGGTGTGAAGAAGGATAAGCAGTCAGTGCACTGTAATTGGCAGGACAGTTACACTCTGGAAATTAGTCACTGACCTGACATTTCAACATTCTGGAAACTTGTAAAAGTGGACATTTAAGAAGCCTTAATGAAGTTCTATTTTCTGTCCCGTATTTTGAAGGTGACTCCAAGATTAATGTATTATGTTCCCTGCCCTCCCCAGACATGAACTTTTCAGGTCTACTGATTGCTTGCTCATGGGGGGTGGGGGGGTGAGAAAATGTTAGCCTAGTGCTCCAATGTGAGCAGGGATGTTGGCTGTATATGAAACCAGTGAAGCAAAACAAAACAAGCTGAAGGGCCTCCCTGTTGGCTCAGGGGTTAAGCACTGCACCATGAAGCATCTGCAGCCACTGAAGCACGAGTTCGATCCCCGGCCAGGGAAGGGACCCACATGGCGCAGCAGACCTCTCCTGTCTTGCCCACTGCTCCCCTCAGCAGTGGATTACAGTCAATCTGCTTGTTCTGCTTCCCACTCTGTCTCTGGAGACTCCTCTCATCCCCTGCACCTCTGGTCAGTGCCTCAGTTCTTGTGTGCATGAAGAAATAAGTCTTTTAAAAGAAGAAGACACAAGCTGATCCGTGATTGATATTCCTTTCTTCTGGTTTCCTTCAGAACTGATTTGTCTTTACTTTGTTATTAGAAAACGTTTTCCTTTATGAACCCTTTGCTAGTCTTCATACTAATGCTACTTGACAGTTGAAATGACTAAATATTCTAATTTTTAATACTTTGTTGTTCTTTGAGACAATCTAAAGCTTTGACATGTAAGGTTTCTTAACTTTTTCAGAACCAAACATCATGTAAATGGAACAAAATTATTGTTTTTAAACATGAGAAATACTTTAAAACCCTCCAGATTTTGTTTTTCCTACATGTGATCTCCTAAAATCCTGCTGAATCATTTCTTTCCTCACTCAGTATCTTGCCTCCCTAGAACTACTGTTTCAATCAGCAGATGAAGGGAACAGTTTGAAAGGGGATCACACTCTGAGGATGGCAGCTTGCGCCCTCTGCTGGGGATTTAGCAGTTCTCGCCTCACGTGAAGTAATAGACTCGAGTCAAGTTAGTTCACAGCCTGATCCCCTTTGGTTTTTATGACTGACAATTACTTGCTTTGAGAACTTACCTTTTAAGATTATGTTTCAGAGAAAAAGCAAAGTGAAATAAGTCCTAAAGTGAGTGATAGATATCATATGGCTTCTCTCATCTGTGGAATATAAATAATAACAACAAAAAAATACATAGGCAAAATACAGCAAAAATAAATCTTGGGCTTAGTGAGAGTTTAATGGTTATCAGAGAAAATGGTTCTGGAAATGATAACTAGAATGAGCGGATAGAGGAGAGAGGTCGAGAGGGTACTGGCATGGGTGGTTTGATGAAGTGTGAGTGGTACATGTACAGATATGGAAGAGCAAAAATGTAATGCTAAAATTATAATGCTAAAAATAAAATTATATTTAAAAAGTAATTTTAAACAAAAAATATGCCACTGTTTGAGCTGTTATCTGCTCTTATCCTGAAGGACTCGGGAGAAAGATAATAAGTTGATTGGAAAATAACTAATTTTTTTCATTTTATTGACTTTATTAAATTTTTTTCTTACATCTTTGTATTTCCCTTAGTTCTTTCTCTGTATCACCCACAAACCATTACCATATTGTTTCCTCGTGTTCACCCCTTTGCTGTTCTCCCCTCCTCCCATCTGCTCCTTTGCTGTATGCGTCAGTTCTATGGTCAGCTTGCCAGTTTGGGCTTTTTCTTGGCCTTTCATTTGGTTTCTCTATATTCCATATTTAAGTGAGACCATCCAGTATTTATCTTTTTCCTTCTGAATGATTTCGGCTAGCATTAGGGCAGCCACAGTGAGGTGTATGCATGTGTCTCAACAAAGTCAATGACTTCTCTCCTGCCTTCCCTCCCTCCCTTGTTTTTTTTTTTTTTTTTCCTTTCTCGCTCATTTCTTTCCCTTTCCCACATTCAATCCATTTTTCTGCCTTCTCCTCTTCTGTTTCCTCTCTTTACTTCCCCCCCTTCTCCCTTTCCCCTTCCTACTCCCCTGCCTTTCCCCTTCTTCCTCCTCTTCTTTTTTCCTCTCTCCTTTCTTTCTAGTTAACAAGACATTTATTGATAATCTGTTGATTAAGGACAATCATTTATTGATAAGGTATTCAGAGCAAAGGCCATGAGTGATATCACTCTGTAAACATTTTTCTGTTGGCAAGCTTTCCAGACGTTAAAATCGTGGCAAAGACTGTGGGGTTCCCAGGGAAGACACTGGTCAAATAACTTCTGTGGTCTTTGGCGCTTAGTTCAGTACCACTCTGTTACTTGCTTGTCTTTTGATGCCTCTACTGCCTGTAGAGACAGAAAGGGTGCAGACAAGGACCTGGGTTTGGAGGTTCTAAACTTGCCCCCCATTGCTGACCTGTTGTCAATATCAGTTGTTTCTTTGACCAATATCTAGTCTGCAAAAGTGCTGAAACTCTGAACTCTCTAGCGTCAACTGGATTCCTTCCCCCAGCCTTGTCTCACACCTGCACTCTGCCCTCCCCCCTCACCTAGGAGCACCTCACTGTGTGGTGATCTGCACGGTGGCCTTCTTGCCCTGGTCTTCCCTGAGTCCCATGCCCATGGACACTAGGCCCTTCCCCATGGCTGGACCCCATCAACTCTGTGTTTCTCATGGAAGAATTGAACAGGGAGTTGACTTGCAGTGAGTAGTCTGTGGGACTGGGTTATAACTGGTTGCTAATCTAACCTTAACCCAGCTGCCCCAAACGTTAAATCCTAGTTTTCCTGGGATGTGACAGCAGTGTTTCCACATTGGTGGTCCAAGGGAGGTTTTCTTGCAGAGATTTAAGAAAATGGCTTTGTCCAATATGAACTGGAGCCCCAAATGAACTAAGTCCATGAGCTCTGGGTTTGCCTCTTTATAGGGAAGGGTTTGGAGATAATGAGACTGAGTCACAAGAAGTTAGCACTTGCTATATTTTATTTGTACTTACTTTGCCCACAGAGCTGCTACAGAGTTATATTACTTTTTCTTCTTATTGTTACTAAATATGGAGAATGCGGTTGTGTCTACTCTTGACAGGTATTTGAGATCATTAGTATTTGAACAGTTCTAGTTAGCATAGAAGCAGTTTCTTTGTCATATATTTTTGTAAGGTTATAAAAATAATTTTGGATACTACCTGCTAAGACTATTATGTCTTCAGAGGAAATTATTTAGATTTTCTTGAAGGTCTTCACTTATTCTACTGTTCTAATTTTCAAAATGATACCTACGTTTGTTCAAGGCAAGTGTTTTGGCAGGCAGTTTTTCTCATTCCTTTTGTGAAGGCGTAGAGAGATCTAGAGTCAAAGTTTATCACACCAGATTCTTAAAAATTATAAATGATTAATTGCTACAACAAATGAAATTAACTAAAGCTTTAAAAGGGTCACAAATACAATGTAATAATTTCTTATGAAGTGATGACAACAATGGTAAATAAAATATAGTCTTTAAGGTTTTCACATTTATCTAATTTCATTTGTTGCCATATTCAATAATATACATTGGAGCAAAGGCAGAGCACCATTTTATGACAAATCAGATGTTCCAGCTCGCATCCTTACTAGCTGTGTGACCTCAGCAGATAACGTAACCTTTCAAAGCTTTAGTTTTCTCAACTGTGAAATAGGAATGATAATGATAGGATTCATCTCTTAGGATTGTTGTTCTCATTTCTGTTAAATGAGTTGTAGTGTTTTTGTCTGGGGCATGGCATCCTCAATGAAAGTTTACCTAAAGAAGCAAACTAGTTTCAGGTTTCTTTTTCTTTCTGTAATAGATCCCATGGTAACCAGCCTCTCTGTAACCATAACCACTGGTTCCTGCCTCAGATTCGTGCCCTTGTGGAGTTCCTTCTCCTATTTTACCAGAGTTAGCCTGTGCAACCAACAGAAGATGGCAGAAATCGTGGTGTGCCCCTTATGAGATGAGGCAGTGAGAGAATGTGGCTTCATTCATCTTGGGCTCTCCTCATTTTGGAGAGACAGTCAAACAAAAGGCTCACTTGGCAAGGAACTGAGTACAGGGCCAACTGCAAGAGAGGAAGTGGGCTCTACCAAGAACCACGCCAATGAACCCGGAAGTGGATTCTCCAGTTCCAGAAGATGACTGGCAGCACAGCTTCACTTCAGAGAATCTGTGTCAGAGCCTCCAGCACCCGAGGCAGCACTACCTATAAACAGCACTTGAGAGGAAATATCTCTTTTTGCTAAATCATACCATGAGTATATGACCAATGCTTTCCCCCTCAGAACCATACTTTTAAAACTGCCATGATCTTTATCTTTGGGTTATCCGAAATGAAGACGTATAGGCATATTTGCCATGTAGAGTGATTTCAGAAATTATTGGCCAACTGTGAAACTAAGATATCTTCCAGTGATTTTTTTCTTTTTTACACTGAGGTGCTGGTAGAGATGTTGGTAGTGTTTAAGAATGGCTATCAGCATAGAAACCTGTGACAGTATCTCGGCACAAGGAGAAAGGCTGTTTACTGTGAATTGTCTGGGTATACAAGGACTATATTCTTGTGGCTTATGAGTCCCATATACAAAACTCTGATGGCTTGTCACTGAAATCATGAGCAAGAATGATGCTTGCAAAGATGTCTCTATGTGTGTCCCCTCTCTGCAACCACATCCCACGTCAGCCAGTGTTGGAAGTGATGCAAGGTGAGAGGCAAAGAGAGAAAGGGAAGAGAATATAAATGAAGTACTCCTGAATCTCTCCATGGTAACAAGAAGGAAGCGTGTCAGCTGGGAAAATTGGGTATCTAGAAATAGACTCGTGCATATTTATTTAAAACTACTGCAGATAACTATCATTCTCTTAATGCATTGACTAGATCATCAGAGAAATGAATGCATTAATTATAGGGCATGATCTAAAGGAACTATCATGTGCTGTGTGTTTATTACGTAATCATTATTTCTGCTTTACAAATGCCTTGCATATTTGTCTTTTATTTTTTCCTCACCCTACTACAATTTTTCAGATGCAGTCTTTGGACTAATGTTCCATTCTGTATACCATGATGCTACCTCACCAGGTTTCATTGCTCTCGAATTGCAATAGATGTTATGGTTGGCAGCATAAGTCTCTTCCCAGTTATAGTCATATTCTAATCTCCAGAACCTGTGAATATGCTATCTCACTTGCAAAGAGGAATTAGGATTGTAGGTGGAATTGATGTTACTGTGGTGTAACAAGAAAGATATTGAGTCTTTAACACCACTTCTTGGCATAGAGCAGAATTCTAAAACTCTTGGAATTTCTAGTAATAATGGTGATAGAAGCACCTTTTATTCTAATGAAGTGACTGTGGGACCCTATATAGAGCATGGGAGGAAGTCACCATAAGGGCTAAGTCTTAAGTAAAAGCTTGAAATTGTAACCCTTACCCTCACTCCAAACCTCTGTGGAGGGGAGAGTGGCTGGAGATTGAATTAATCACCAATGACCATAATCATGACTATGTAATAAAACCTCCTAAAAAAGGCTTTATTTAGGTCAAAAAGCTTGACCTAAAAAAAAAAACCTCTCAACAATGGGGCTTAGAGAACTTTTGAGTTGGCAAATAGGTCCACATGTCAGAAGTGGTGCACCCTGACTCATTGTGATAGAAGTTCCAGCACTGGGACACTTCAGGCGTTGGCCTATTTCCCTTTTCATCTGACAATCTTTGTAACTTCTATACCAGACTCTAATAATAAATATGGGCTTTTCCAGAGTTCTAGGTATCATCCTAGCAAATTACTGAATCTTTGGGGAGTGAAGGTTGGTTGCCAAGTCAGGATGAAGTGAAGCTAACCTGGGAACTCAATATTTGCAACTAGCTTCTGAACTGAGAATAGTCTTGTGGGACAAACCTTTAAACCTGTGGCATCTGATCCTAACTGGGTATTTGGTTTCAGAATTGAATGGAATTGCAGGATGCCCAGTTGGCGTTAGTCAGTTAATTGGAAAAGACTACATATTTGGTGTCAGGAAAAGGGAAAAAGCTGGCCTAAAAGAGGGAGATTATCCTGCATCGCCAAGTGAACCCAAAGCCTTTGAAAGCCTTCAAAGCAAAAGAGAGAGGTTGAAGAGGTCAGAGTGGAGCCGCATGAAAAGGCTTGACCTGCAATTGCTGACTTTGAAGATGGAGGAAGTGTCTCCAGAACCAAGGAAGTTGAGTTGCTTCCATATGCTGAAAAAGGGAGGGGGAAAATCCCCCTTCCAGGGCCTCCAGAAAGAATGCTGTCCTGCTCACATCTCTTTTTTACTTTATTTATATATATTTGACATCAATTGTGGTCTCCATGGATTTCCCACCACCATTCCACCCGTTCCCCATCACCTCAGTCCCTTGTGCTCTTTCTGCCCTCATTCCACTCCCTCCCCCACCCCCACAAAGTGTTTCTGATTTGTCCTTCTCTTTTTGTTTTTGTTGTGCTGTGTGTTGTTGTTGTTTTCTTTTAATGTTATTATTCTTTTCCTTGGTACCTTATTTGGTTCCCTTATATCCTTCCTAGAAGCGAAACCATCTGGTATTTTTCTTTTGACTTTTGACTTATTTCACTGAGCATAATATAATCCCCTCTAGCTCTGTCCATGTTTAGGCAAATGACTCTAGTTTATCTTTTTTTGATTGCTGAATAGTATTCCATCATGTATATGTACCACATCTTCTTGATCCAGTCATCTATTTTGGGGCATGTAGGTTGTTTCGAGATCTGACCTATTGTAAATAGTGCTGCAATAAACATAGGGGTGCAGGTATCCTTTTGAATCAGTGTTTTTGTGTCCTTTGGGTATATTTTTAGGAGTGGGATTGCTGGATTATTTAGGAGTTCCATTTTTAGTAGTTTGAGGAACCACCACACTGCTTTCCATAGCGGTTGGGCCAGTTTGCATTCCCACCACCTGCTCACATCTTGTAACCTATAGAACTGGAAGATAGTGAGTATTTTCCAACCCATTGCATTTGTTGATAATTTGTTGCAATAGCAATGGTGACCTAATACAATTACCACTTTGATCTTGGTATTATGTCACAAAAGAGAGCACACTGCTCCTCTCTGCTTTGCACAAAGCCTACTTAACATTTACGCAGTCACTTGTTTTGTATCTTGCATAGTGTATTTATAGTTGCTCCTCATTATCCCTGGATTCCATATTTGCGACGTTTCCTACTTGTTAAAATTCATCTGTAGCCCCTTAATCATTTACAGGCCTGTACAAGTGACAGAAAAGTTGGGTTTTGTGACAAATATTTCCAGCTGAACTTGAACAAGTTGACTCTGCCTTCTTATCTAGGTCTCATGCTATAAATACCTATCCTTTTTGCAGTCTCTTTGTGCCTTTTTAAAAAAAGTTGTATTTTTGTTGGTGATTTGGTGTACAAAACCAAATGTTATCTAGGGCCTCCCTGGTGGTGCAGTGGATTGAGCGCCACCCTGTAAAGCATCTGCTGCACACCAGACCTCTCCTGCTGTGCCCACTGCTCCGCTCGCAGTGTACTTTAGTAGATCTGCCTGTTCTGTTCCCCGCTCTGTCTCTGGTGAGTCCTTCCACCTCCGGCAACTCTGGCCTGCACCCCAGCTCTTTTATGTGTAAATAAATCAATCTTAAAAAAAAATGTTATCTAGTGTTCCTAAAAGCAACAAGGCTGGATGTCTCTTATAGACAAAACATGTATATAAGATGTTTCATTCCGTCATGTGATAATATAGGGTTGTTGGCAGTGAGTTCAAAAAAGAAAAACCAGACGCATTCATAGGAACGTGGATGGATGGAAGGGATGATGCTCAGCGAAGTAAGTCAGAAGGCAAAAGAAAAATACCAGATGGTTCCTCCCCTAGGAGGAATATAAGGGAACCAAATAAGGATCAAGGAAAGGAAAAACAACAACAACAACAATAATAATAACAATAAAGACACAAAAACCAAAAATGAAAAGACAAGGACAAATTGGGGACACTTGGTGGGGAGGGGGAAGGGGATGGGTTGAGGGCAGAAGGGAGCATGGGGGACTGAGGTGAAGGTGCACTGGTGATATGGGGATGGGGAATACATGGGGATTACAAATATGTATATATGATGTCAAATATATATATATAAATAAAAAATAAATCAACAATATATACTTAGAAATGTATATATGTATATTCATACATTTAAAGATGTATTTTTAAAGAATACACACATTAAAAAAGTTAGATATTGTTTCATTGACAAAGGGTTGTGACCAGTGGTTTACAGAACTGACCCTGTTCTGCTAAAAGTAAGAGTTTAGTATCACTAACTCAATGCCCACCTCAAATAAAGAAACATGATTGCATTTTATCCTCCCTCCCCCATACAGGCTAATACAGTGTTGGCACATTGAACATACTGCTGATTGATTAAGGGGAAAAGAGCTTTTCTTTTGGTGAAATTATCTGAATTGTTCTATAGTTTGTGTAGTGTATGAGATATTTATTTGTTCTGTATAGATATCGTCCCATGTCTGATTCAACAAAGACTGAGAATGTAATGTTCCCAAATACTGTTGTTCCCTAATAACTATATAATTTACAGAAATTGTATCTGTGTGGATAACTAAAGCATGTTTACACTAAAAGTTAAAGGGTTCAACCTTATCATTTTGGGTAGGGAGAATGTTTCTTCTTATCTAATTCAGCAATATCCACCTTTTTCACTTAAGGGAATTTTGAAAAACTGTGTACTCCTTCACCCACTTTGTCTCCTAACATTTTCTTGATAAGTTTAAATAACTAAAAAGGGTTTGTTACTATATCAGAAATATCAACACATTTTATTTATTGATTTTTAAAAGATTTTATTTATTTATGCATACAAGAACTGGGGTACAGGCCAGAGTCCAGGGAGGTGAGAGGATTCACCAAAGACAGAGCCGGGAACAGAACAGGCAGACTGACTGAAGCACACTGCTGAGGGGAGCAGCAGGCGAGGCAGGAGAGTTCTGCTGCGCCATGTGGGTCCCCTCCTTGGCTGGTGGCAGGGATCGAACTTGTGCTGCAGTGGCCACGGTTTGCTTCACAGTGCATTGCTCAACCCACTGTGCCACCAGGGAGGCCTGCAACACATTTTATTTAAACTTTTATGTCTGTTTTTTAAATATGTCCAGGGAAATATAATGCCATATTAAAAAAAAAAATCTCGTAGAGAAGCAAGTCTTTTTCAATAATCAGAAATCTTTTGCTTTCTTCTCCTCTGAAAGTCATATTTCCATTGAATACACCTAAGCTTGAAAGTCTTTTATTGGTCTCTGTATGGAGAAATGTACAGAAACGAAAATCAAAACTTCAAAAAGATTTCTGCAGTTATGAGTTTGTTAATAATTTCTTTCTAGATTAAACCAGAGTGAGGTTGATGAGAAATTATTTCTGTCTTTGAGGCAAGGTTCATGCTTTTGTTGTGTCCCATACATCCTGGAAGGTTGTATCCTCATTATCATTCATCTTGAGGTATGTTTTAATTTTTTCTTGGATTTTCTTGTTAACCTAGTGGTTTTCAATAGCATGTTGTTCAGTCTCCACATCATGTGGGATCTCCTTGATTTTTTTGTTGTTAATTTCTAGTGTGATACCTTTATGATCAGAGAAGATATTTGGTATAATTTCAATCTTCATGTGCTTGTTGAGTTTTTCTTGTGACCTAGTATGTGGTCGATCCGGGAGTCTGATCTGTGTGCACTTGAGAAAAAAATGTGTATTCTGTTTTTGTGGGATGCAGTGTCTTATAGATGTCTCTTAGGTCCCTGTGGTGTAGATCCTTGTTTAGGGTTATTGTGCCCTTGTTTATTTTCTGTCTTTTTGATGCATTTTGAGAGTTGGGTGTTGAAGTCTCCTACCTAACACATACGTAATTTTTCCAATGTCTGTTATAAAATGATAGTAATGATCTAATGCATTTTGGTGCTCCCTTATTTGGTAAGTATATATTGATGACTGTTACGTCCTTCTGGTGTGTGTCCCCCTTGTTCATTATATTATGTACATCCATGTCTCTTGACAATTTTTTATCTGGAAATCTATTTTATCTGATGTAATCATGGCTGCCCCTGCCTTCTTTTGGGTGCCATTTGCTTGTAGAATTATTTTCAAATCCTTTGCTTTATTTTTTTAGAGATCAATTTTTAATTTATTTATGTATACAAAACTGGGGTATAGGCCAGAGGTGCGGGGGGTGAGAAAATACACTAGAGACAGAATGGGGAGCAGAACAGGTGGATGTACTGAACTACACTGTTGAAGGGAGGACTGGGTGAGACTGAGAGGTCTGCTGTGCCATGTGGGTTAGCTCTGCCCAGGGATTGAACTTGTGCGGCAGTGCCTGGTGATAGCTTGATAGCACTGAGACTTTAACGCCTGTGCCACCAGGGAGGTCCTAAATCCTTTACTTTCAATTTATGTTTATCTTTGGAACTAGTTGTATTTCTTGGAGATAGCAAAACAAAGTTATATTTTGTTTCCTGATCCTACAGTCTACTCCGTCTATTTATTGGTGAATTTAATTCATTAACATTTAGAGTGATATGTGGAAGTGGAAGTCTGTTACTGATCTTTTGTTCATTCTTTTGTGGTCCTATTCAATATCTTGTTCAGATATTTGTGTTCATTTCTCTCTCTGTTTAGATTCTAAGCCTCTGCAATATTTCTTGGAGGGGGGTTTAGTAATAGTGAGTTTCTGAAGATTTCGTTTGTCTGAGAATGTCCTTATTTTTCCCTCATGTAGAGCAGCTCTGCATGATAAGGCATTCTTGGTTGGCATTTATTGTGTTGGAGTTTTTTTTGCTGTGTCACTCTATCCTCTTCTGGCCTGAAGTGTTTCTTCAAAGAAGTTTGATGTCACCTCCTGTATAGTGTATGTTTCTTTTCCCTTGTCAACTTCATTTTTTTTTTTTTTTGGCCTGGGATTCTTGCAAGATTTACTACTGAGTGTCTTGCTATAGGTTTTCTTTCATTAAGGTAGTTTTTTGGCATCCTTTTAGATTTATGTATGTCTATTTTCATCTCATTCTTAAAGTCTGGGAAGTTTTGTTCAGTTATTTTCTTAAAGAGTTTTTCAGCTCCCTTGTCTCTCCCTTCTCCTTCTGGATTCCTATGGTTGTTTTATTTCCTTTTCTTGCAGTTTTAGATAATTCTCAGGGTTTCTGTATTCGTTTTCTCTATTTTTCTTTTTCTGTCTTGGTTCTTTTTGTATCTTCAGTACTACTAATTCATTCTTATCTTTTATTCTACTTCCATGCTTTTTCCCAGACTTTTTCCTCCCTCCATTGGTCTTTTGATATCCTTCAGTTCCTTTATTTTCTTATTTAAAATTTCTATCTTGATTTGTTTGTTGATTATGTTTCTCATACCATTCTTTTTCTTTTTTGCTTCTTTTATATCTCTCACTTGTTTATCTGAGATTTGTCTGTCTTGTTCAAATTCTTTGCCTTTCTTAATATGGTAATTTTTTAAAAGATTTATTTTTATTTATATATGAATGCGAGAACTGGGGTGTAGGCCAGAGGTGTGGGGGAGTGAGAGGATTTACCAGAGACAGAGTGGGGAGCAGAATAGGCTGATGGACTGAAACACACTGCTGAGGGGAACAGCGGGCGAGGCAGGAGAGTCTGCCGTGCCACAATTTTGAATTCTTCATCTGACGAGAAGATAATTTCTTTGTGTCAGTGTTGCTGGTTTCTGGGATTGATTTTCTCTCTGTGGTGTATTGTTCCCCTGAGGTCTTATTGACCATTCATATTTTTCTTTCTCCCCATTGTTTCCTTTTAGGTTTGCTCTGCCACAGACAGGGTCTGATGGGCATTGGTCTCTTTTCCCTTTTATTCTCAGTGTTCACCTAGGTGCAGGTAGTCAGGTTGCTGGCCCTGTGGGCATGGCCACTGGTGGATTTCCCCCAGGTGCAGGCATCCCGACAGGTGTCTGGTGCCTGTGGTCAACCTCTGGTAGCTCTTTCCCAGGTGTGAATCATCTGGATGCCTGGGCAGAAGTAGGGGATTTTAATACCCCAGTTACAGTCATGGACATATCAACCAGATAGAGAATAAATAAGGAAACAGTAGACTTAAGTTACAAACTAGATAAGATGGACTTAATAGACCTTCAATATTCTACCCATAACAGATGGATTTAGCTTTTTCTCAAGTGCACATGACTCATTCTCAAAGGATAAACAGTATGTTGGGATACAAAACAATTATCAATAAGCTTATGAAGATTCAAATCAAGCCAATCATTGTTTCCAGTTATAATGCTATAGAACCGGAAATGAGACATAAAAATTGCTAAACTCAAACATATTGAAACTAAACAACTAGCTTCTCAATAACCATTGGGTAAATGAGGAAAGTAAAGCAAAAATTAAAAAATATTTGGAGACAAATGAAGACTAGCATTATCAGAACCTAAACAATGTAGCAAACACAGTATTAAGAGGAAAATTAATAGAAATACAGGCCCACATCAAAAAAATAATAAAAATATGGAAAAATAATTTAATCTTATACCTAAACAAGCTTGAAAAGTGAAGGAAAAACAAAGCCAAAAGTTGGTAGAGAGAAGGAAATTATGAAAACCAAACAGATAAATTAGAAAACAACTTTGATCAATGAAACCAAGAGTTGGTTCCTTGAAAAGCCAAACAAAATTGACAAATTTTTAGCTAGTCTGAAAAGGAAAAGAGAGAAAACTTTATTAAACAGAATCAGAAATGACAAAGGGAAAATTACAAGATACCACAGAAATACTATTAGAGACTATTATAGACTGTTATGAGTAATTTTGTTGATAATCTAGAACAAATATACAATATTTATAAAACAACACAGTCAACTAATACTGAACCAAAAGGAAATACAAAACTTGAATCACAACTATGGAAATTGAAACAACTATTTTCTAGTGAATTCTACCAAACTTGATACTTAACTGCAGATTCAGCTTCACCTCCCCCAAAAGAAATTTAAACGAATCAACCTGGAGTTTTCAGTGGGTCAGCCTTAGTGAGATAATCTCCATGATAAGACCCCCCACCCCAACACACACAACCTTCCCTTAAGAGAAGGTGTCTTTGAAATAATCTTTCTTTTCCTTTGTTAATAACCTTTCCTCACTTTTTTTTCCTGGCTATAAAAACCTTATATTTTGTACAACTCCTTCCAAGTCTTCTACTTGCTGCCTGACTCATAACCTACTTAATAAAGTCAATCAGAGCCTCCCTGATGACGCAGGGGTTGAAGTCTCAGCTTTATCAAGCTATCTCCAGCTACTGCAGCATGAGTTCAATCCCCACCAGGCAGCTGACCCACATGGCACAGCAGACCTCTCCTGTCTCACCTGTTTGTCCCTTAGCAGTGTACTTTAGTAGATCCGCCTGTTCTGCTCCCCACTCTGTCCTGGTGAATCCTCTCACCCCCCCACCCCCGTACCTCTGGCTTACACACCAGTTCTTGTATGCATAAATAAATAAAAATAAATGAAAAAAATAAAGCCAATCAGATGTCTAAATTTATTTCATAAATGGTATTTATTGACATGTTTCTAGATAAACAGTAGTCCCTATCAAGGTAGGATTCAGTTGAGTTAAAACTTAACCTCTGTTCTTTTGCTGGGAGGCATGAGCAGATAAGGGAAACAGAAAAGTTCAACATGTGACCAATCAATCCCAGCAGAAAGCAGTTGGCACAGATGGGTATTCTGAGTAGGAAATGCTCAAAAACAGAGTATAAAAGAGAGCGTCAAACTCTTCCTCAGTGCAGATGAACACTTCCGTCTTGTACACCACTCCTCTCAGCAGTGTCTTCAATCTGCCTTTTTCTTCCCTCTACTCTGTCTCTGGTAATACTTTCACTGCTGTGTCACTGGCTGCTCAGTGACCACACATTTGGTGGCCTGGAGTTGACAATTTATTCCTTCTTGCAGCCTCTCATCCTCTGGTGGATAGCATGGAAACTTCTGGGCTATTGAAGGTCTTTGCTCAAGGTACTTCCCAGTGTGACTGGAAGGCTCCAGGACAACCTCAAAGTTTGCTATAGAGTGTACAACTTCTTCCTTTGAAAACGTAGGTGGGCTGTTTGAGTTCTTGAATGACAATTGACTGGGTCTGGCTTGGGTACTCCATAGCATCCCTAGAAGGTCTTCAGCAAATTCTCAGTCACCATAGCTGGATGGTGAATGGTCTTGAGACAGCCTAGGTGATAGAAATTACAAGCCAGTAGGATGATTCCTGCAGTTCTGATAGAACAGGTGGACTAAATCATGAACTGGTGAGCCCTGTCCAAAAAATTTGGCCCCTACACTGACCATGAGGTGCCAAAATAGATGTAAAACATGAGATCCTGACTAATGATTATTTCACAATTTCCCGAGGGAGAGAGCGGAGAGCTCATATGCACAGCTGGACTGTAACCCATATGTACATGCTCGGGCATAGCCCAAACCAGAACAAGCTATCACGCTGCTCTCCTCCTCCCTGCCTTGTAGACTTAACCTTAAATATCTTCTCCTACTTCCTTTGGGGAGCCAGGTTATATTCTCCTTTCCCACACTGGCTCCCTCATGCATGAATCTCTCTAATAAAGCCTTGCTGGTTCACCTACAGCTAGTGCTCTGTGATGAGTTCTTTTCCTAGAGGGCAAAGGACCCACTCTTCAGGGTTGAGGCTCTATAACAGTTTCACTTTTTCTTCCTTGATGTTCCTTCCATGACTGACATTTGGGTCTGCCTGCCCCACACAGTGAGTGGAGTGCTGTCCCTGGACATCTGCTTGACATGTGGTTAGTCACTCAGCTCAGCTCTCCACCTAGTCAGGAAGTTGCAGCAGCAAGGTCCAGGCATCAGATGCTGTGCCTACACGGTGACAGTGTGCGAACTCCTAGTTCCCGGTAGAGCTGCCCTGGACTGCAGGGCTTTCCACTGGTGGCTTTGCCAGTTGGGGCCTCTGACCTAGCTGTGGGGATGCCTCAGTTTCATATTTGAGTCATTCATTACAGACACTCTTTCTTGTTGCTGCAGGTACCATGTGGAAATTTTCCATGGGATTTCCTCTGGGCTGCATTCTTTTTTTTTTTTTTTTTTATGTATGCATACAAGACCTGGGGTGTAGGCTAGAGGTGTGGAGGGTGAGAGAATTCCCCAGAGACAGAGTAGGGAGCAGAACAGGTGTATCTACTGAAATACACTGCTGAGGGGGGAGCAATAGGTGAGAGAGGAGAGGTCTGCTAAACCATGTGGTTTACCTCCCTGGCTGGGGATTGAACTCATGCTGGAGTAGCTAGCCATAGCTTGTAGAGCTGAGACTTACCCCCTACACCACCAGAGAGGTTCCTGAGCTGCGTTATTTTTTTTTAAATTTATTTATTTATTTATTTATTTATTTATTTATTTATTTATTTATTTATTTATTTATGCATACAAGAACTGGAGTGTAGGCCAGAGGTGCAGAGGAAGGGTGTATGTGTGTGAAAGGATTCACCAGAGACAGAGTAGGGAACAGAACAGGTGGATCTACTGAAACACACTGCTGAGGGGAGCAGCGGTAAGGCAGGAGAGGTCTGCTGTGCCATGTGGGTCCCCTCTCTGGCCAGGGATTGAACTCCTGCCGCAGTGACTGGAGATAGCGCGATCGAGCTGAGACTAACCCCTAAGCCACCAGGGAGGCTGGGCTGCATCCTTAACAACTAGAGCAAATCTGATCTTCAGACTAAAGAAAACATGTCTTTTTGCAACACTACTTGGCCCAGTATAAACCAGAAGACCAATAAATTTGATCTTTCGAAGAGATCCTCAGACTGATTTTGCTGCAGCTGGAGCAAATGGTGAAGGTGCTAAGGACTAAAGTGACGGGTGCCACTGTCCCTGGCTGATGGGGCTGGGGCTGCCTTTGTTCCTGGCAGGCAGCTACCTGAATCTTTACTCCTGTTCTGACATCATTGGTATGTCTCTGCTGTGAAATGAGTTGGCCTGACTGTGGGTCCTCACCCGTGTGCCTAAAAGGGACCTATAATGAGACTCTACTGCAGGCACGTACAAAAAGGTTAATAAAGGGTTTATTTACAAAATGGGGAAATGAAGAAATGAATAACTGGGAGAAAGAGAGAAAGAGAAATTGGTGAATGTGTCCTACCAGTTCTGCTAATCTAGAACCCAAGCATGCTGAAATCTGGCAAAAATCAAGGACCCACAGATCTGGCTTTATACCAAACCTGGCTGCTTAACTCCACCCTCAGTTCCCAGCAATCCTCCCTTTGGTGGTGATGACATGATGGGATTTGTTGTCTTTGGTGTCTTGGACCTCTCTGGTCTGGGGTGAGGGTGGGGTCCATAAAACTTATCTGTGGAGTTTGTTCAGGACATTCTTTCCCCGACATATATAGATTCTAACATAATGAAAATTAACCAAAAATTTTTGAGATTGCAATCTAGAATTTTTGGTTAACTAGGGCTTGTTCAAAAATTAATGGTTTAGTTTGAAGCATACATGAGTTTAAAGTTATACTGTTGGGTGTTAATACATTTGCTTGATGTTTTAATGTATTTAAATTAAGAATTAGTTCTTGATATTTAGTAACTGGCCTATTCTCATAAAGTTCCTGGTTGATGTCAAGAGAAATGGGCCCCAAACCATATCATTTTTGTTAAACCTAAAAAAGTTTGTCTAGAGTAAAATATGTCAGCAATGTTAAATTTGCTTTTTGATGCTTATACCTAAATTTGTCACTATAAAGTTTTTTCCTAGTAAGACTAATCCACTGTCTCTTCTTCTTGGAGGAGAAATACTTTTGTTTTTCCCAGTAAATTCCCTAACTAACGTCCTTCTTCCCTCTTGTCATAGCACAGGAATTTAAGATGACATCTAAAGCCACAAGAATGAGTTACTTATACTGGATCTCCCATATGCGTGTGTGTAGGGGGTGGGTATTATCACTATAATTTTGTTCTTGTGTTTATCAGTCTGATGAGTGTTTGTGTAATTCTTCATGAGCCTAGAAGAGCATTGAGGCATAGGATTGTTTCACATGTAATCTCATAATTAATTGGGAATTTCAGTCCTAGGATAGGTGAAAGCTACAATTGGTAACTCCATTTTGAATCTGTTCCTTGTATCATTATTTTAAATAGTTGCACAAATCTCCTATTTAAAAAATAAGGTTTACTAAGTTTAATAATGGAAATTTGTTGAATAGCTAGATGATTTTTATCTGAAATTACTGAACTTTAAAAAAAATTATTTATTTATGCATACAAGAACTGGGGTATAGACCAAAGGTGTGTGTGTGGGGGGTGAGAGGAGTCACCAGAGACAGAGTGGGGAGCAGAACAGGGGATCTACTGAAATACACTGCTGAGAGGAGCAGCGGGGAGACAGCAGAGGTCTGCTGCACCATATGTAGGTAAGCTCCCTGGCTGGGGGTCAAACGCAGGCCACAGAGGTGATAGCACTGAGACTTAACCCTCAGGCCACCAGGGATGCCCGTCTGGTGAATTCTTTCACCCATGTGCCATCAGCTGCGCCATCTCCTCATGGCAGAGATGGTTCCTTCATCAGTTTTCCATAGCTGCTGTGATAAACCACCATTTATTTAGTCACTTCATGCCACACAATTACATTTTCTTACTGTTTTGGAGGTCAGTAATCTGACTTGGCCTCACCAGGCTAAAATGAAGATGTCAGCAGGTTACCTGTGGCTCTCAAAGAGAATCTGTATCTTTGCTTTTTCTAGCTTCTAGGCTGCCTACAAGCTTTCTTTGACTTGCAGCCCTCTCCTCTATCTTCAGAGTCAGCAGCAATGGGTTAAACACTTGTCAGGATGCACTTCTCTGATTCTCTGCTATGAGCTAAATGTTTGTGTCCCCCTAAAATTCATGTTGAATTCCTGATGCGATGTTATTAGGAGGTGAGAACTTTTGGGGAGTTGTAAGTGTGGAGTGTTATGAATAGGAGTAGTGGTCCTAGAAAAGGCTCCATGGATATCTCTTGTCCCTTCAGCCACCGGAGGATATAGTGAGAAGATCTCATATTTTCTTTTTTAAAGATTTATTTATTTATGCACACAAGAGCTGGGGTACGGGCCAGAGGCGTGGGAGGTGAGAGACTTCACCAGAGACAGAGTGGGGAGCAGAATAGGCAGGTCTACTGAAGCACACTGCTGAGGGGAGCAGTGGGCGAGGCAGGAGAGGTCTGCTGTGCCACGTGGGTCCCCTCCCTGGCCAGGAATCAAACACTCACTGCTGTGCTGCAGATGGTTCACAGTGTGGCACTCAACCTGCTGTGCCACCAGGGAGGCCCCAACCTAAATTTTCTAGGAAAATGGTTTTCACCCAAACTTGACCATGTTGGCACCTTACTCTTGGACTTCCCAGTCTCCAGAACCATGTTAAACAACAGAATTTTAAGCCTCCTGGTCTGTGACATTTTGTTATAGCAGCTTATTCTGTTGTAGCCCCGTCTGCCCCTAACGCATCTGGAGAAGGATCTTGATTTACAAGGACTCAAGTGCTTAGATTGAGCCCTCTGAGATAATTCAGGATAATCTCATGTGTCCTGGTTCTTTAAGTTAATCACATTTGCAAAGTCCCTTTTGCTAAGAAAGGTAAACTATTCACACATCCAGTGATCAGAACAAAGTGGAAAATGTCTAAAGTTATGTTGAAACAAAGCCTCAAGGTAGACTGTAACATTTCAGGGAATAACTGATAACGTTTCAAGGCCATGCCTGACTCATGCACTGCAGATAACCACTTCCAAGTCTCCTGCTTCTGTATCCCAGCTGGCTTTAAAGTGATAATGTACCCCTGCTTTAGGCAATAAATATCCTGTTGCCTAATTGCTTGGGGCTCAGACTTTGGGGAAGGATCTCCTCTGAGCCAGCTCCTCCTCTCTGAGCCTGCTTGGTTTTCTGACAGAATTTCTGACCTAACAAGGAAGCTGACATCTTGGGGGTGGTGGTCCTTTTTATGTCAACCATTCAACTGCTGCATCTATCTTCTGTGTCAAAGAGATCAAGATTTTGCCAATATTGTTTGTTCTCCTACTTGCCTACCTTTTTTTCTGGGGTAGTAAAGGAAATTCCAGAAATCACATATTTGCCAGTAAATAAGTAAGCATGTTTCTCTAATCTTAAAAAGAACATAATCACAATAGTATTATCATAGCAAAATTACCAATAATTAGTCACCTAACATCTATCCAACCATGTCCACCTAAATGACGCTGCTCACATATTGCATTTGGCTACTGTGTCATCAACCGTGCTTTATAATATCTCCCATCCCAGCTTTTCAGACCCCATTCGTTTATTTCTATGAGCTTTCATGAAGTTTTTCTTTTTGGTATTTATATTGTTTTGATAAAATATTTATAATATTACATAAAAATAATACTTTGAATATATTCAGGTTTCTTTTTCCTATTAAATAATGAATGATAAAACTTTAGTAATGATGTATCCTGTGTGCAAGTATTAAAATCAGAGCACTATCTCTGAAAAACTATATCACTGAAGAATTCACTGAGTGTTCCTGAGCCTTAGCTCAAGGAAAGGTGTGCCCTTGTTTACATGCTTGCAAATGCTCCTCCTGAACAAGATTTCAAAATGTATATTATCCTATAAACTTTTTAATTATAAATTCCAAAAGAGATTCCTGTAAAATCCTTATCAAATGTAGATTTTTCATCTTTTAATTTACAGCAATCAAATGTTGGGAGGATTTCCACATTCTGAATTCTGCTGAATACTTCCTGGTGGTGTGATAAAACATGTTCACTTGGCCCCTGTATTTCCTGAAGCTTGTGCATTCTCCTCCCCTTTTCTTTTTCTGTTGGTGATAATACTTTAGAGGTGATGGGCTATGCTTCCTGTTTGTGCATATCTAACATGCACATAAAGTGGTTATTCCAGGTGCAGTGATATTAAAATTGCTCCTCCGGATATTTGAAAAGATTGTAACATTCCGAGTTAATAAGAACGGTCACCATTTACTGCTTATTTATTATTCCAGGCATTTTGTCTGTTGCATCCTATGTATTTCTCATGTTACATCTTGGTGCACTACTATACTCACACATTTGCAAAAGCATACCAGAATCAGTTAGTTGAACAAGTTTATGTAAATCATGGCTCTGAGCTTCATTTTAACTTCCTTTAACATGCATTGCTAATTGCTGCTCTTAACTGGCAGGCTTTTGAGGATTGTTTGAAATAATGGATGTGAAGACGCTCTGTCAAGCAGAACAGCACATCCTGTACTGTTACAACAAGAGTAACAGAAATGTTTTCCTTTTTTTAGTCTGTAATAGTTACTGATCATCTGCTTTATTCATCCTACATTACTCGAAGGCACGTCGCCAGGCCTTGGAGAAGATCGGAATGAAAAGGACACCGCGTCGGTCCTGGGGAGCTGTGTCTAGCGTCTGGCGCGGCCCCCACCAGGACCGGCAGCGGCTCCGCGTGGGGCGCTCGCTACCTGCGGGCGCGCTCAGCCAGGACGCACGGTCACTGAGCCGCCTCCGGAGGCCGGCGGGAGAGGCCGCGTTCTGGACTGCAGGCCGGGTAGGGCCGTGCGCCCCGCCCCGGCGTCCGCTCCGCTGCGCGGCTCCGGACTCGGGGTGCACGCGGGCGTAGTCTGCTCCTTCCGGCGCGAGCAGCGCGGTGCAGGCGAGCAGCTCGGGCTCCGGGCGCACGGCGGGCACGGCCCACGAGCGGGGCGCGGGGCGCGGGGCCCCTGGGCAGAGCGCGCCGCAGCGCCCAGCCCGCCGTTAGGGGCGCGGGCCGGCGATCCTCCCCAGGAACCCTCCCTGGCCCCAGCGGCTTCTGCGGGATGCTGCTTCCTAGATGGCCAGTCCAGCGCTCGCCACCCGCTTGCAGCGACTTCCCAGATTCCAGTGAGACTCCGTGCTGAGGGCTCCTGCAGACCGAAAGTCTAGAAGACAGTTTAAGGATGGCTCAAAGGACCGAGTCTTGGAGAAGGATGCCCCCAAGTATACGCTTTGCCGCCCTCGGGAGCTACTGTTTGCAGGTAGGCACGGAGGCCCCAGCGCGGTCGGTTTTCGGGGGACGCGGCCGTCCCTGCACCGCCCGCAGCCGCGGTTCTAGAACGCCCGTCCTGGACCCGGCGGAGCGGGAGCCTCGGGGGGACTTTGGGTTTCCAGGTGCGGTGGAGGCCGCGGGGCGGGGTTCCGGGACGACTTGGAGTCTTCGGACCCGCACTGCGGAAGCTGGAAGCTGCAAGCTGGAAGCTGCGGAACGCTTGGGGCCTCGGGTGCCACTGCTGAGAGCCCTTTCCCGGGACTGGTGAATTGACAGGGCCTCCACCCCCCCCACCGGGGTCACTTTGCTTCCGGATCTGCCTTGTGTGGGGCTAAACACCCTTTGCCAACAGATTTTACATGCATTCTTGTGACCGTGTTCTAATATTTACGTTTTGAGGTTAATTGCTATATTTTGCTTACCCTTTTAGGGTAAGTTAACCTGTTGAAAAAAACAGTTCTGAAAATTATACATTTGCTGGAACATGCCTGTTACTTGAGGCCCATGCAGTAAATCTTAGGGGCCTCTTGCTTCCTAGTTTCCTGATGTGGACTGGGAAGAAAATCCAATATTCAGAAATATTTTACGATGAAAATTTAACATGCAAATAGAACATTGTGGTAACAAGTTAAGAAAAGCCACAGGTCAGTGCATATTAAACCTTTCTTCATGCTCTTTTTTGGGTGGACAAGCATTTAGATATTTTTTTCTTTAATTATATTAGACATTTAATGACAGCTTTGGAGTTAAAAATCAGTCAGTGGATACAATTACTTCCAATTCTGGATTGTACCTACTGTTTTTCTGAGTTGAACAATATAGAATGTTGCTGCATATCTATTATCTATGTATACATTTTATATTATAACTTAACCTATTCCGAATGAATCACAGTGTAATTTTTCCTCAACTGTGTGTTTCTCGACTTCTTTTTTTTAACTTTAAGTGTTTGTCAGGTTTGTGGGTCACAGGACAGGAAGTGCTGTGCTCGTTAACAATTAGAATTACTGAATTGATACTAAATGAAAGATTATATACCAACAAACACACTTTTTGTTTTTGTTTTATTTCAGGTTTACTTATGACTTGGGGAAGCACAAGCTTATTTAGAGCCTTCCTGCCAATTCTACAGGTTGCATTCTTTAAAAGGTGAGAAAGTGACTCAGTAATATTCCCTTAAACCCAGGCTCCGAGTCTTCTTTAAAAAAAAAAAAAGTATAAAATTTTGATTTACAAGGAAGTCCCTATTATAGGACATTGCTACTTGATGGGGGGGGGGGGTGCTTCCAATTTTTAAAAGGTTTATTAATTTTTTGTTTAAAAAAGTTTTCCCAATGTCAAATATATGTAAATTAAAAAAATTTATAAAACAAACAAACAAACAAACAAAACAAAAGTGGGGCCATCTAACTATAAAAAAAAAGTTTTCCCCATCACCATTCTTTGTCCCCTTGTCCTTGTCTCCCTCCTCCCTTTCTTATAACCTCAGAGTCCTCTGTGTTTACAATGTTTGCTTGCAGTTTTTGTAAGTATTTTGCCTTGCCCAGTTGTCTGCTATGTAGAGTATTTGTCTTTGTCAGTTTGACTTGCTTTACTACACATAATTCCCTCCAGCTCCCTTAATTTTGCTCCCTTAATTTTAGATGATTGTATATTCCTCTTTTTCTTATGACTGAATAGTATTCATCATTGTGGTGGCTTCTGTAAGTTGAGGCAAGCAAAAATTAAGTAGTTTATTAAAGAATCAAGACTGATGACTTGAGTCCGGGAGCAGCCTCCAAGGTCGCTCTGGGAAAGCTACCTAACTTTTAGCTTTTCAATGAAGATTTTATACACTTTCAAGGAGGGCAGGTATTGGAATATTGTATTCTTTCAATGATATCTATGTATTGAGGACACCAAGGTGTGTTGTTAAAATTTTACCAATTTATTTGACTCTTATCTTCTGGGAACTGGGTGTTTTATTTGCCAGGAGACAAATTTTTTTGTTGCTGCTGATGCTGCTTCTTCTAAAGGCCAGCCCAGCTGTCAATTCTGGTTTGTGCCCCTTAGTTGAAGCCAGGGAGAAAGGTACCGTTTTAATTATTCATTTTAGTTTGCTGTTCAGAAATACCACATCTTCTTGATCCAGTTGTCTCTTGATGGATCTTTAGGCTTCTTTCATGTCCCATCTACTATAAATAGTGCTGTAGTAATCATAGTAAACCTGTAGTTTTGAGTTGATGGTTTTATGCTCTTTGGGTCATACTGCATTGCCATTTCTAGTTTCTAAAGATAAATACTGATCACCTTCCATAATGGCTGCACCAATTTACACTCCCATCAATAGTTAATAGTGCACCTCTTTATCTACATCCTCTTCAGCCTTGTTGGGGGTGTTTTTAGTATCTGCCATTCTCATGCATGTGAGATGGTATCTCATTGAAGTTTTGACCTCTCTTATTAGAAGTGATAATGAACATTTTTTCATGTCTATTGACTTACTGGAGATCCTCTTTGGTGAACTGTCTGTTCATATCTGCTGCCCCCTCATTCATTGGGTTGTTTTTCTTTTGTTGAATTGTGTAAGTTTTTCAATATCTTGGATATGGACTCCTTCTTGGTTATGTATCATGTTAGTGTTAGTAATTTAGGACATTGTTAGCTTGTAGAGTTCAGTGTGTGTATATTTGTGTGGTTCTTCTTTATCATGGCCAAATATGAATAACACAAAATTTGCCTTTTTAATCATTTTTAAGTATGTAGTTCACTCAGTACATTCACATTGTTCTGCAGTCATCACTCCTCTCCAGTTCCAGAACTTTTTCATCTTCCCAAATGAAACTCAATCTCCAGTGAATAATAATTTCCCATTCCCCATCCTCTGGTTCCTGAAACCATCATTCTATTTTTTTGTCTCTAGGAATTTGATTCTCTGACTTTTATTTCACTTAGCACGGTGGAATAGAAATAGTGAAATAGCAAAGTTCATCCATGCTATAACATGTATCTGAATTTCATTTCTTTAAATTAAAAATGAGAACAATTTTGGCAAAATACATACAACATAAAATTTACATATTACCATTTTAACAATTTTTTAAAGAGCAGATTTACATTCACAACAAAATTGAGCATAAAGTACAAAGTGAACCCCATTGATGAGTCTACAGTTGTTAGTTATTGACATTCAAAGTACTTCATTTACATTAGGTTCCCCTCATGTACATTCTGTGGTTTTGGACAAATGTCTACTGTTATGTTAACATACAGAGTAGATTCAGTGCCCTAAAAATCCCATGTTCCATCTGTTCTTTCCTTCCTCCCTACATCAAACCTTGACAACCACTGACTTAGAGGCTTGATAACTATCTCTATAACCTTTTCCAGAACATCTTATCGATGGGATCATATAATATGCAGCTGCTGGGGTGTATGGGAATTTCTCATCTTATCTTGGTTCTTCTGAGGCTGGAGGTATGAACCAGTTAACATTAGAGAGATTAGTAAGAGACAGGACCAAATTTAATAACGTGTGTATGGAGAATTTGCCCAGTTGCTGATTCCCGAAGAATAATGGGGTGGACTGAGGATATTTATCCTGTGTCTAAAGATCTGGGGCATCAAGAAGGTGGGGCAGGGACGACTTCACATGACTGTCAAAATGGGGGTGACCTCATCTTCACTCAGAGTAATGATGACAGTCTCAGAGAGGATCTCTTCAGTAAAACTTACATCTGGATAACCCCCCGCCCCAAACTACAGTCTTGTAGATCATGAAAGGGAAAGAAGTAATTGCTTCTTTGATTAGGAAAAAGGGCAAAGAACAGAAGGCTTGTAAGGCCTTCACTGGGGTCAAAATAATCTGCTTTCTTTAAATAATAGTAATAGATGCCCAGTGCTCATGACGTCTAGATAGACCATTTGTTCACATCTAGGTGACCTTACTGAAAGAGTCCTACTCTGGACATATTGGGAAAAGTCTGTCTGAACATTTTGGGGAAACTGATCCCATTTGGCCATTTGAGATTGGCTTCTTTCATTCAGTAATATGTATGCATGTCAGAGTCCTCCTTTTCTTTTCTTTTTTAAAGATCTATTTATTTATGCATACAAGAGCTGGGGTACAAGCCAGAGGAGTGGGGTGTGTGAGTGAGAGGATCCACCAGAGACAGAGTGAGGAACAGAACAGGCAGATCGACTGAAACAGGCACACTGCTGAAGGGAGCAGCGGGCGAGGCAGGAGAGGTCTGCTGTGCCACGTGGGTCCCCTCCCTGCCCGGGCATCAAACTTGTGCTGCTGTGCCACAGATGCTTCACAGTGCAGTACTCAACCTGCTGCGCCACTAGGGAGGCCCCAGATTCCTCCTTTTTCTTGATTTGATAGCTTTTATCTTTTTAGCTCTGAAAAGTATTCCCATTGTCTGGGTGTACCACAAACATTCGCCTACTGAAGGGCATCTTGCTTGCTTCTAAGTTTTAGTAATCAGAAGTAAAGGTACTATAAATACCTGCATGCAGTTTTTTGTGAGGACGTAAGTTTTCACCTCCTTGGGTAAATGCCAAGGAACATGTTGCTGGATCAAAGAGTAAGAACATTTTTAGCTTTGTAAGAAATCAGTGAACTCTTCCAAAGGGGATGTACCATTTCGCATTCCCACCAACAAGGAATGAGAGTTTAATGTTGTCCCACATCCTCACCAGCATTTGGTGTTGTCAGTGTTCTGGATTTTGGCCATTTGAACCGGTGTGCAGTGTATCTTCTTTAGTTTTTATCTCCCTAACGGCATATGATGTGGAGTATCTTTTCACATGCTTACTTGCTGTCTGTATATCTACTTTGGGGAGGTGTTTGTTAAGATCTTTTGCCCATTTCTTATTTATTTTTACTCTTAATTTTAAATTTATTTTTCTAGGTTTATTGAGGTATAGTTGACAAGCAAAACTTCATACATTTTAAATGTACATGATGATTTGATGTACATATACATTGTGAAGTGATTACCACAGTCAAATTAATTAACACTTCAGCCACCTCACAGTAACCTCTGTGTGTGTGTATTGAGAATGTTTGACATCTGTTCTCATACTTTTATCTATTTTTTAATCATGTCATGTTTTCTTATGGAGTTTAACAATTCTTCATATAATCTAGGCAATAGTCCCTTATCAGATATGTATTTTCCAAATATTTTCCTCCACTGTGGGGCATGTGTTTCATCCACTTGAGCCATCATACTCATTTTTAAGTGTGTTGCTCAGTAGTATTAAAAACGCGAAGTTTTTGTCCAACCACTTTCTAGAGCTTTCCCATCTTGCAAAGTAAAATTCTGTATCCATCAAACAGCTCACTGTTTTCTTTGCCTGGCCTCTGGCAGTCACTGTTCCACTCTCTGTTTCAATGGATTTGACTGCTCTAGACCCCTCAGAGGTGGAATCACCAATTGTTGTCATTTTGTGACAGGGTTATTTCTCTTAGCATGATGTCGAACATGTGTCAGAACTTTTTTCAGGACTGTATATATGTACTGTATGGATGTGTATGTACGTTTATATACTTACACATATGTATACATATACATATACACATACACATCACGTTTTGCTTGTCCCATCATCCATTATAGACATGCTGGGTGCTTCCACTTCTTGGCAGTTGCGATTAATGCTGCTGTGAATATGGAGTGAGTCTGTTCAAGTCCCACCTTTAAGTTTGCATATATACCTAGAAGTGGAATTGCTGGATCACAGGATAATTCTCTTTTGAATTTTTTGAGGCACCTATATGCTGTTTTCTATACAAGCTACACCACTCAACACTACTTCTATACAAGCTACACCACTCCTGTCAGTAGTGCACAGAGGTTCTAATTTCTCCACATTCTCCCCAGCCCTTGCTATTTTCTGTTTCTTTTTGAGAAATACAAACCTCTTCTTTCACCCCAACCCCCATTTTTTGCTTTGCTTGTTTTAAGCTTTTGTTTTTGAGTGACTTGCCTGAACATGCACACAGGGAGAAACACAGGTAGGTTATAGACTTCCCAGCTGCCTGCTTCATAGCAGCGCCAAGGTTTAGAGGAAAGCTCAAGGCACCCAAAAATTTCAGCCTCTTTCCCTTTTCTCTAAAGAGACTCAGGCACGATTGTCATGACTTCCTTGTAGCCAGAGAGATGCCCAAGCCTTTCCTTGGTAAGCATCCCATCCAGAGGTTGGTGGGAAATGTGTTCTGTGCCTGGCCCTTTGATCAAAGACCAACAGAAACAATTTTTATATTTTTTCCTCTAGTTTCTATACTCTAGACAGTTAAGTAATTAAAGATAGATAATGGATCAAAAGAGCAATAATATGTATGTAATCTAAAGTGTTAAGACTAAATATGTCATTAGCTTAGGGGCCTCCCAGGTGGCGCAGCGGGTTGAGTGCTGCACTGTGAAGCATCCACTGCACAGCAGCGCAAGTTTGATACCTGACCAGGGAGGGGACCCACGTGGTGCAGCAGACCTCTCCTGCCTTGCCTGCTGCTCCCCTCAGCAGAGTATTTCAGTCGATCTGCCTGTTCTGCTTCCTACTCTGTCTCTGGTGAAGTCTCTCATCTCCCGCGATTCTGGCCTGTACCCCAGTTCTTGTGTGCATAAATAAATAAGTCTTAAAAAAAAGACTAAATATAAGTCATCATCTTAATAGTTTATTGCAGCTACTGAGTGCAGCCATCTTGCTGGATGTGGTGGGGGAAGGGGCATGATCTGAAGGTAAATAGGGAAACTTAACATCTTAAGGGGTTCAGCCAGGTGCTCTAAGAAATGTATTTTACTCTACATAACGAGAAACACATATTCGTACAAGGTTAAATAGAAAGCTAACTTGATACAAATAAATAAAATTAAAATACATTTATATCACAATAGTATATACAGAGAGATACATATACATAAAGATGGGAACAAAAGTTTTGTGAAATAAAGTTTGTGTGCTTTGCCTTTGCTATGTGTACTGTGGCCCATATATTCTCGTTTTATTTTATTTTTAAAAAATTCTGGTCATAAACACCAAACTCATACATCAGTGGTGGATCTCTTCTAGCTTTTGAAACATTCTGGGATGGTAGATATTACTGAGCTACTTTTTTATTTTTATCAGTATTTCTGTGACATTCGGAATAAGAATTACGATGTTGTAGACAACACACCACAGATTCACAGTGTCAGTTCTTTCCAGGGCCTTTCAGGGTCTTGAGTATGGACTGGTGGGCTCCTGTCTGGATGCTGGGAGGCCTGTGTCATTTTTCTGTTGGGTTATCATTTGATGACTTTAATAAAACTGACAAATCGAACCTGAAAATCAATAATATTTCGTGACTTTGTTTTTTAACCCTGACCTGCCAATGTGAATGGAAACTAATAGGGGGCCTCCTTGGTGGCTCAGTGGGTTAAGCAATGCACTATGAAGCAAAACGCAGCCACTGCAGCATGAGTTCGATCCCTGCAGCCCTCCAGGGAGGGGACCCACATGGTGCGGCAGACCTCTCCTGCTGTGCCCGCTGCTCCCCTCAGCAGTGTACTTCAGTTGATCTGCCTGTTCTGCTCCCCGCTCTCTGTGGTGAATCCTCTCACCCCCCACACCTCTGACCTGTACCCCAGTGCTTGTATGCATAAATAAATAAATCTTTAAAAAAAAAGAAACTAATAGGAACAGAATTACTCATCGTTGACTCACAGGAAGATAGTGTAAGAATAGCTCCACCTCCCATCTCCTATTTTATAGTTGGGTGATATGAGACGGGTAAATAAAATTTTCTATGTATTTAACGAGAAGACAGGAAGGTACACTTTCATTTGGGTCTGAATCTGGGAACATCTGTTGATCTGTAGGAGAGTAGACACTCCCTACCTCCTGCAGTTAGTCCAGGATGTAACATATCTTCCTCTTTTAGCCTAAGAGCCCAGACTTGGGGGAGAGAGTAGCATTTACTTGTTCAGGCTACATGGCTGTGGGACTTTAAAATCATCGGTGTATTAGTATGGTTGGGGTAAAATTTAAGATTTACTTTTGAGGAGGAACATGTATGTATGTGACTTCAGCATAGAAAGTGCCACTCGGTAGATGAGCAGAACAGACAGCCGTCCACCTTTATTCTCTGCGAGCCTTCCTTTTCCTTCATGCACTTATGACTGAATTGGACATATTCACATTATGACTTTTGGGATTCACCAGATTGAAAATTTTACTTTCTAGTGTAATCTTGACACACCTGATTTATAGAAGGATCTACATTATTATTATTGTTGTTGTTGTTGTTGCTGTTGTTGTAGAAGCACTGTCACAAGCATTAGTTCTTTCAGTCTCCATGATGTCAGTGGAGGTACATTCTGTAATCCCCATTATGAGGCTTGAAAAGGGTGACTGGCTTGGCCAAGATCATGGAGAAGGGGTGCAGGTTAAGTTCTTTCCAAGTCAACTTTGTGGCTCTCTGTGCTGGTGGGATTCATAACAGGATGAAATGAAGAGGACAAGAAATCCCCGTAGAGCTACTAGGATTTCTTATTTTTTTGTCAAAAGAGGCAGGGCTGGGTTTGTGCAGTTCTGTGGGGATGGGGTGGATGGTGGGTCTGGAGATGCCTACTTCTGTCTCCCTGTTGCTCCTTGTTGCTGGTTGGCAGTGTTTCCTTCAGCTGTCTGAGAAGATGAGGGAGCAGTTCTGTCCCTGGGATTGGCCTACAGGTTGGTGGAAGAATTGAGTGCAAGGATAAGGTCACTTTATATCCATCAGGTAGGAGTGAGATGGCATTTAATGTGCTTCTCTGAAGGGTGCCTGAAGTGCTGGCCTGACCTTGCCATTTGTAGGAAGAGAAAAGAGGGCCCTTCCCTCTGCTTTACTCTCTTCATTTCCAAAGGTAAAAGGGGACATACTTTGCCCATAATTGATGAGAATATTGAGAGTACTAATTTGGTAGTAACATGAGTTTTGGATTGAGGAAGAAAAATCATTTTCTAAGATGAGAGCAAAAGGAAATCTGTTAAAGGATTTGGTGTTGGAAGTTGTCAAATAAGATTTTTACTCTCATGAGTTCTGTTTTTTTTTGAATGATCACATTATACCAGAGAGGTGATTCACCTCGTGTCAGGTTTTCTCGAGTACCAGCTAGCTTTCCTTTTCCTTCCCTTTTTCCCTCTGTTCCTCCTTCCCTCCCTTTCTTTCCTCCTTCATTCTAAGTCTTCTGACAATTGGTTCTGTGTAGGAAATTTTTAACTTCTTTGTGGAAAAAAGAACATAGAAATGTGAGGGAAGGGCCAGGGCTTCTCAAACCTTTGATTTCTGTGCCAAGAGGCCCTCCCTACCGGAGCTGGCTAATTGCTGCCTCAGCAGCAGTTACCTGGATGCTGAAGGCCCTGCTGAGCTGGCTCAGGCAGTCACTTGTGCTTGGGAATCCGGTCAGGGAGGGCTCTTGTTCTCTGCCCATAGCTTGTCTCTGTGTCACTGACCTGAGGATGGAGGAAGTAGGAGGATCACAGTCCTGTGTCCTGTCAGCCCTGAGCCCTGCCATGGGCTGCGCTTGTGAGGGTAGTGTTGCCGAGGTGCCAGGCTTCTCATCTCTCCTTACTGTGTTCAAATATATTAGTCATCGCTATGGAAACAAGCTTCTGTGTGATGAAAAGCAGTGGGTGTAGAGCAGTGATCCAGTTGTCATTCTGGTTTTCCTCCTGTGAAATTTGGAGCTTATAAAGAGCAAAGGCTCGCACATTAGAAGAAACCTAAACCCAACCCTACAAGGTTAGTATTGCTTTCCTCTCAGGTGGTCCACTGTGGTCTGAGGAAACAGGTTTAAGACGTGTAGGGGTGGAACATTTTCCATTCTAGCATTCTAGATTAGTGAGCTTAGTAATGAAGTAGACATAGAACAGATTAACAGGAAATGCAGATGTAATTTTGTATATTCAAGAGCTGCATGAAAGTATGAGACTCAAAGAAGTAACTAGAGTAGGAAGCTTTTCTATCTTGTAGATAAGAAACAATGCATTTGTGAAGAATTGACCCAGTATGTTTGTAAAGAATTGACAAGAGAAAAAGCTTTTGGTGTGGAGTAGTAAATGGATGAAGAAGTAACAAAACTTTTTATAATCCTTCTTTGCCCCAGACTCCCCACCCTTGGTGATAATTCTACCTTCTAAATTCTGGATACAGGGAGGGCACCTTTCACAAGGGACATTTATTTCCTGCTTGGGGAGATAAAGGATCTTTGTACCTTAGAACAAACAGAGGTGGTAAAGAAGTTCTAATTAAAGATAAGATGTAGTAGATGATCACTAATGGTCTGGAACTGGTTGATGAAGACATTACATGCAAGCTTTGGCCTCTCTGTCTGTAAGAACATACTTAAAACCCAGCATTGTGTACTGTTCCTTCTTCAATCAACTGTTTAATATAAGTACTACCATTCAAGTTAAGGCAGTGTAAGGGTGAAAACAAGACATGGGCCCCAAAACCTTTCTGTCACTTCCTTTCACCCCATCCTGTCACTTCAGCTGCCACAAAGGGAAGTGAGTAGTTAATAGCACAGCCTAGCAGCTGCCAGCGTCCACTCTGAATAGCCACAAAGAGATTTACCAGTTTCTGGAGGTACTTCCAATTCTGGGGTTCTAATTTAAAGCTTTGATAATGGTGGAAAATACATGTTTGATCCTATGTATTTTTCATTAGCAAAGTTCTAATTTCCATGGCTTAATAGTTGATTATTGTAGAGCACCACTGTGAAGTAAGCTAGCATGTTTTACTGAAGTGATGTTGATTTACAACACCATGTATGGATCAGGGCTATAGCTATGTTCACAGCTCTCCAAATGTATGTTCTTACACTGTGTTCACCACTGAAACACCCCAAATCTTCCACCAGAGTCCATTGAGTGCCCACCTCCTTTGAGTCTTGTGGTAGACTTATTTCTATATTGTTTTCTAGGGTTTCTTTTTATCTGTTCCTTTGCTTTGATCTCTTTTTTTTTGTTGTTGCTTTGATCTCATATCTTATATATGAGTGAAGTAATTTGGTGTTTGTCTTTCTCTTTATGACTTATTTGTTTAACAAAATCCCTTCCATGTTGTTGTAAAGATAGGATTTCACGGTTCTGTTTTTTTTTTTTTTTTTTTAATAGCCAAGCAGAATGCTGTTGTGTATATATGACATTTTTCTCAATCCACTCACCTGTCCTTGGGCACTTAGGCTGTTTCCATAGCTTGACTATTGTAGATACTGCTGTAGTGAACATAGGAGTGTTCTTGTATTATTTGGGGAGATATCTGAGAGTAGAATTGCTGGATTATGTAATAGAACAACTTCTAATATTTTGAGACACCTCTATACTGTTTCCCATAGTGGGTGAACTAGTCTACATTCCAACCAGTAGTGCACAAGGGTTTCTTTTCTCCAGATCCTCACAAACGCTTATTTCTAATCTTATTGTTACAGGCCATTCTCACAGGTGTGAAATAGTATCTCTTTGTGGTTTTGACTTACATTTCCTTGATGTTAAGTGATAATCAGTATTTATTTTTTCATGTGTTCTCTAGTCTATTTAGCTTTTCTGCTAATTTTTTGATTGCATAATTTGTTTTCTTTTTGTTAAGTCACATGCAAATTCTTTGTCGATCTTGAATATTAGGTCTTTATTGGAAGTACAATGTGCAAATATCTTACATTTGTAGGCTATCTTTTTGTAAATGGTAGTTTCTTTTACAGTGCAGAAGCCTTTTGAATTGATTCTTTTGTTTCCCTTACTGCTGTAATGAGTCCCCAAAGACACCCCTGAAATAAAAGTCATGGAGAATTTTGCCCATGTTTTCTTCTGTGTATTTTGTGGTTTCTAATCTTACATCCAGGTCTTTAATCCTTGAATTGATATTTGTGTATATTGTGAGATACTGCTCTTAGTTTCATTCTTTTGCATGTGCCTGCCCATTTTTCCCAGCACCATTTTGAATAGATATTCCCTTCTTTATTGTGTGTTATTGGCTTCCTTGTCATGAACTAATTGTCCATATAGATGTGACTTTGTTTCTGAACTCTCAATTCTGTTCCATTGGTTTGTCTGTTTTTGTGCCAGTGTCATACTGTTTTGATTATTATTGCTTTGTAGTATAATTAGAAGCCTAGGAATATAATGCCTCCATTCTTTTTTTTTCCCTCAGAATTGCTTTTGCTATTTGGGGTTTATTGTGACTCCATATAAATTTCAATAATGCTTGCTCAATTTTCTTGAAAAGAGCTGTTGGAATTTAATAGGGATTTCATGAAATCTGTATATTGCATTGGGTAAGCTGGCTATTTTAACTGTTAATTCATGAGCAGGGAGTAATTTTCCATTTCTTTATGTCTTCTGTTCTTTTAACAATGTCTTACAGATCTCATTGTAGAGGTCTTCCTTCTCCTTTGTTAAGTATTAACTTATGTACTTAATTCTTTTTGACATAATTCTAATCAGGGTTGTTCTCTCTCTCTCTCTCTCTCTCTCTCTCTCTCTCTCTCTCTGTACTTTACAAGGACAGGTTTATTAGGAAAAGGAGAAAGAAAAAGATAAGCACCTAGAGGGTCACAGGGTGGGCAGGAAAGCTGCCATTCCTGTTTTTCAAAGGGAAAATGTTTGTGAAAAGAAATACCTGCATAGTCACAGACAAGTAGAAGAGCTGCCTATTTCTTTCTTTTCTAATTTGTTGTTTGCATAAAGGAATGTAACAGACTTTTGTATTTTGATTCTATAGCTTGCCGCTTTACTGGACAGATTTATTGTTTTTAATGTTTTTTTGGTGGATTCTTTAGGTTTTTCTGTGCATATTATCATATCATTTGAAAATTGTGATAACTTTGTCTTCTTCCCCAAATTGGACTCTTTTTCATGTCTTTATAAGTTGAGGAACTTTCATTAGAATGCCACCTCTTTGGGCCTGTTTTAGATGAGTCTTTTACCATGTTCTTCAGATGTGTTAGCAATAGATTCTCAACAACAACTGGTTGCAAAGGTTAGCTACGATTTAGATGAATCCTTAAACATTTTAATGGTTCCTACAGAAAAACTGTAACAGGGTGGTCCCCAGGAAAAGGGGAAGTTTCAGGTTTCCTGTCCCAACCCAAAGGAGGGTGGAGCTGAGTAGAGAGGAGAAGCTAGAGAGGAGACTGGAAAAGGAAGAAAGCAGGATGGAGAGCAAGACCTGGAGGAGTCATATGGAGCAGAGAGACATGTGAAAAAACTGCTTGCTTTTTGGTCCTGGACTGGTTGGAACAGATGCGGGTGAGACACCCGCAGCGGGGGTAATGATGACAGCTTTTTTCTTGATTTTGATTTTGTTCTTTTCCTCCCAGACTCCCAGTCTGACCCTTTCTGACCTTTTTCTGTGGGTCTCCACCATAAGGTGCTTTAGACTGTGGCAGGCTTTTGGGCCTTGCTTTAGGCCAATCCTGTTTGGTTGGACTTTTACCCATGAGGGAATGGATAACTTTGGGTGCTTAATTTAGTAACTGTATTCTTTGTCTTTTCTGTACTGTTCACTAGTTGTATTAAAGTTCCTTTCCATTAAAGATCTTATATGTTTTGTCTTGATGTGGCAGATGGCAGAACCTCTTTAGAGTAGACAGATATGGGAATTCTGGGGTGCCCCTCTCCTTGCCCTGTAACAAAATTACTGCACATAAATGTTTTATAAAATATTATCCAGAATTTTAAGACTAATTTAAAGCTACTTAGAAAAGTGATGAAGTCACACCAAAAACAACACATTACAAGAGGCCTTATGACCTGTTAATTCTTAATCTCCAAGAGGGGTTGTGGCAATTGTTTTGAACTCCTGTCAAATTACACTTTAATAATATTTGTTGACTTTTCCTATTTTGTCTCCTATCTTAAAGGAGATATATATTTTACATTCCCATTTGATAATTTCCAAAATAGTAATAAAACTTTATTATCTTAGTAGGAAGAGCCTTCTAATAAGCATTATTCCCCCTTTTTCTTTAGACGTATGGATCAGACCTGGACACTACCTGTGCCTTACCTGGGAGCCTGCAGTTTTCTCATGGTGAATTCTTGATGGATTTGACTCTTGGTTGCTGGCAACTCCTGGATGGGCAAAATGGCTGTGATTAGACTGGAGCTCAGAAAGCAGAATTTTCATCTGTTAAACAGGAGGACATTTTTGCTTTTGAAGATTATAGCTACTATCTTTGCTGTGCTTCTGTTTTGTGAATTTTTAATCTATTACTTAGTGATCTTTCAGTGTAATTGGCCTGAAGTAAAAACTCCAGCTTATGATGATAAACCAGAGAAGCATGAACCTGTGCTGAAAGCCATGTTTTTGGCTGATACCCACTTGCTTGGGGAATTAAGAGGCCACTGGTTGGATAAGTTACGAAGGTAGGAGTGCACATGGAATCTCTAAAATTCTGTCGCATAAGGTACAGCCCTCTCCCCTCTCCACAAAGGCCATGAGTACCCTGAAGGCTGAGTGGCTTCAGGGTACTCATTGCTTGTTTTCCTCCCTTGGAAGGACATTTGGGGACTTTGCCTTTTCCTTGAATTTTTTACTGATCATCTTTTATGCAAAGACCCAGAATTTGGGAGGCTGTGTGGTTTGTCTTGCTACTTCAGGCAAGTTGCTCAGACCCCTCTGAGCATGTGTCTGCCCCCTCGACCACCCTTGTCATTAACTGGGTCATATGAGAAACTTCATAGGCTGCGTGAAGAAAGCGTCTGCACTGTACTGATGTGGGGGTGGTTAGCAGGTGCATTTCCTCCTCCCTGGGTGGGAGAGCAGACAGCTCATGGGTGGTCCCCTCAGCCACAGGTGTGTAATTTTGAGGCCACCAGCTTTTTTGCCTTTCTGCAGCGGGAGGAGCAGAACAGGTTGGTGGCTGCCCCCTGCCGGGGGCCGGGGCCTATCACTCCAGCATAGACCTGCACAGCTAGTTTGTCTGTTTTCTCATCTGAAGCTTCTTGAAAAGTTTGATCATAGTAAAGTTTGCATACCATAAAAGCCATCTCCTTAAGATGCTTTTTCGTGTCCAGTTCCGTGGTATTAGCCATCACATGACTGTGTATGCATTACCACCATCCTCAGGCCCTTTCCTCATCCCAGACTGAAACTCAACTCCTCATTTCCTCCTTTCCCAGCCCTCATGGCCATCATTCTACTTTCTGTCTCTGTGAATTTGACTGCTCTCCCCCTCTGCATAAATGGGCACTTGCAGTCTGTTTTTTTTTTGTGATTGGCTAATTTCATTTAGTATAATGTCCTCAGGGTTCATCCTCTCTTGGAAAGACTGAGTTTTCTGTTATATGTTAAAACATTTTATTCATTCATCCATCTGTCTATCCATTAGTAGACACTGGGCTATTTGCACCTCTTGGCTATTGTGAATAACACCCACCAAAAGAGGTCTGTCTGATGGGGATTTTCAGCTCCTGGGTCAGCAGAACTCCCCTTGTTGCCCTTGGTGACCCCGTACACCAACCCCTGTTCCTTACATTGGCTGCATTTGTGCCTCTCTGAACAGGGAGCATTCTTCTATCTGGATGGACCTTACGCCATCACCAGGGAGGGGAGCATGTCCTAGGGGTGGGTGAAGGAGACTGGATGAATGGAGAGATGGGGGAAGGGCTGCTATACTTTCTGTTAAGAGTTGAAGTCAAAGGGGCATGATTTGGGGAAGGGCTTAGGTGAGACTTGGGTTCCCTTGGCCTTGTTATGATCAGTTCTCCAAGCAGTCTTCCTTCCCCTCTAGCTGCTGCTGTTTCTAGATCCTTTCTTCTTCAGGTGGAAGAATACTAAATCAAGGAAAACTGAGAAATGTATTTTGAGAGATATCTCTCAAGGTAGACCTTTAAGTAGTGATGTGTACCACACAGGGGCCTTAAAAAGCCTCCTTTGACCAAAACCAAATTACCTTCCTCTGATAGTGCCTCAGCACATGACATTCTACCCCTGCCTTTGTAGGGGAGAAGCACCCTAGGCCATACCTTGAGAAGGAGAGAAGAACTGGGATTCTTAGGAAAACATCATGGTTGGAGTTGGTTTGGCAGCAGGGGAGGCTTGACAAGGCACAGACTTTTTGAATACCCGTGTTGCAGATGCTGTGCTGGGTATTTTATAACACTCATTTGATCCCATAACTACCCTATGAGAGTAGGTTTGGTTATTTGACTTACCAGTGAAGAAACTAGAAATCAGAGAATAAGCGACATTTCCAAGGCTATACTGCTGGTTAGAGACTGCAGGCCATCCAACCACGGTCTGCCAGACATGGGATCTCAAGCTCTAGTCATTGCTTCTCTTGCTGGTGAATGATTATGGGCATGTGTGAAGTCTACAGGGTTTGAGGGTTTTTTAAAGTAATTTTTATTTATTTATGCATACAAGAACTTGGGTACAGGTCAGAGGTGCAGGGGGTGAAAGGATTCACCAGTGACAGAGTGGGGAACAGAACAGACAGATGGACTGAAATACACTGCTGAGGGGAGCAGTGGGCGAGGCAGGAAAGGTCTGCTGTGCCATGTGGGTCCCCTCCCTGGACAGGGATCGAACTTGGGCACCTGCCTCGGCTGGGAAGCCCCACTGTGCTGCGTTCAACCCCTTGTGCCATTAGGGAGGTCCTGGGATTTAAGTTTTGATACCGTCTGGTCTCTCATTGTCTCCCCCCAATTCTAAAGACAGGAAGTACGTTGAGGCCCTTTAAGAAGAGGTAAAACTTGAGCTTTGTGCTGTTCTAGCTGGTGGGGTGCAAAATCAGTCTATATTGTGTGCCTTTGGAAGCAGCATTGAGCTCTCAGAAGGGACTCCTGTGACTGAGGGATCTTTCTGGGGTACAGTGTTGGAGCTAATCTGAGGGTACCATACAGAGAAAGTCAGCCTTTGAGGTTTGTGGGAGGACAGCATGACTCCTCTTTGGCTCTTTGTTCCCCTCCTTGAATCAGATGCAGACTCTCTGGGTCTCTAAGGCTGGGGATGGCTGTGCACGGTGGGGCTGTGGAGCAAGAAGAATGGACCACCTTCAGTTTACTTTTTAAGTGGCCCATGGGACAGAGGGCGTGCCACTCAAAGAAAACAGAATGATGTCTTATTTTCCTTTTTGCTTCAAGAGAATGGCAAATGGAGAGAGCCTTCCAGACGGCCCTGTGGTTGTTGCAGCCGGAAGTCGTCTTCATTCTGGGTGACATCTTTGATGAAGGGAAGTGGAGCTCCTCCCAGGTAGGGCCCTGTGACCCAGGCACCCGGTTCCTGCTTTGAGGGTCCAGCACAGGCAGTTTGAGAATTTATGAGGCAATGCCAGTGAGAACGGTAGTTTTGCTTATTACCAATACAAAGAGTGAATTGCTCATCTGTTGGGAAGAATATAAGGGTCTTTTCCCGACGCCATTTGGAGTCACCACTAGGCTGGCTAATGTTCTAATTGTCTGTAGGAAGCATGTAGGTCAGCCAGACATCAGTTTGTTGGAATGCACATTCCCATGGGCCTCTCTGGAAAGGGAAAAACAGGCAAGATGAATGCCCTTTCAGTAGTCACCAAAGTTACAGAGTACATGCTGAAATGTGTGTTTACTTTACATTCTTTTATCTAACCACCACGTGGCCAGAATTATGCTGCAAAATTAGATACTTATACTATAAAAGTTTCTTGTTTCTCTTACTTTCTTCTGAGGGAGAGGCGCAAAGGGGCCATGGGCCTTCTTGTGAAGGGCTCTGCCTTTGCCCGGGGCCTCTGCCTGGTGTTGGTGAGACGTAAGCCTTACTCATACCACAGAGAAAGGCCACACTTAACCCACAGTCACGGGGCCTTACTTGTTAAATTCCTGGAATTAATGGGGACTAAAAAGAGCTCTTATTCCTGCTGAGTTTAAAAATGTTCACTCATTAATGGCTTATGGAAAGGATCTTTTGGGGATTTTAAAAAATTCACTAGCATTTCCCAGAACGATCCAAAAATTGTACAAAGAAAGTCTTGGCTAGTTATATGATAGAATCTCACTGTTTGTCAGCTTGCAATGTTTGTGATAACTAGTCCATAATTAAATATGAGACGATGGAAATGCTATTTATAAAAGACAACTAGCTACACAATGAAAATTGTAAATTATTGAAAACTAAGGGCAACATTTGATGTTATTTTTAAAAATTTTATGTTATTCTAATCAAAATTCTTATTTCTTACAGTGAAGTCTTTGGAAACATAGGACTCTCTCTCTAGCATATTTCTTTAGGTTGAGCCATGTTTAAAACTCCAGGATAAGATTGTTCTGAAAAAGAACAGTAATCTAGTTGATATTTTTGGCTTACTAAAAGTAAGAACTACACTAATATAATTCTCAAGCTTTAATGGCTAATGATAGAACAGTTTTGACATATTTGTTGTTTGTCTCTTTTCTCCTCCCACATCTCATCAGTTCACATCCCGAGGGATGTCATCCTTGTCTGGGTTGACACATACAAAGAATTTACTTGGCATTTCCTAAGAGCTTGTTCTTATAACATGTCCAGATCTGAAAAGATTCTCAACCTGGAGTCCATGCAGACTCTTTACGGGGTCTGAAAATGATGGATGTATGGGTCAGATGTTGGCCCACCTATCTGGGTCAATATGGGGATTGCCAATTAATGTTTTAAGATGGAAGGGATAGCATGGTTACCACTTAATTAAAATTAATATTTGAAATGATTAAATATTAAGTGTATCTTGTGAAAGGAAGGATAATATAGAGTTAGAAATTCCACATTCTTTTTTTCTTTTTAGATATTGAGATATATTTTTTAATTTGGTTCAGGCTTAAGGGTACTTCTTATCTTATGGAAAGAAATTCCACATTCTAACTTGGCCCTCTGAATATCTAACTTAACATCATGAGAATACAAATCAGATATTTTAGCTCTGGGGAAGAGGGTTCTCTGGGCTTTAGCAGCTGTCCTTCCCCCCACAGGCCTGGGCGGACGATGTGGAGAGGTTTCATAAAATGTTCAGACACCCACGGCATGTGCAGCTGAAGGTGGTTGCTGGCAACCATGACATTGGCTTCCACTATCAGTAAGTAGCTGCCTGCAGCACAGTACCCGAGTGCTCTTGTTCGCTCTAATCTTACACCTGCTACAAGTGAGGCCTTCATTGTGCTGTGTGGTGGACATTAATTTTCCTCAAAGACCAAAAGACATAAATTCAAGAATTTAAGCTCCATCAGGGCAAGGAGTTCTGATTTGGCATGATGAGAACCCTTCAACGAATCTCTGTTAAATTAATGACTTGTGGGCCTCCCTGGTGGCGCAACGAGTTGAGCGCCGCACTGTGAAGCATCCACGGCACAGCAGCACGAGTTCGATCCCTGGCCAAGGAGGGAACCCACATGGCGCAGCAGACCGCTGCTCCCCTCGCCCTCTGCTCCCCTCGCCCGCTGCTCCCCTCAGCAGTGTGTTTCAGTCAGTCTGCCTGTTCTGCTCCCCACTCTGTCTCTGGTGAATTCTGTCACCTCCCGCGATTCTGGCCTGTACCCCAGCTCTTGTAGGCATAAAGAAATATTAAAAAAAAATTAATGACTTGTATATACCTTTGGGGGGGTCTAATGTGCATCTTACATTTAATGTGAGTTATTTTCTTTGGGAATCAGAAAATGAAACCATTTTTAACAACTAACATTTATATGGTGCTTATCATGTGCCTGTCTTGGCATTTTACTCCCATGTAGTAACTCACTACCAAGTCCCGTTGCGTCAAAAGTAGTCTCCTGTGTCTGTGACTTGGCTGTCCTCTGTTTCCGTTACTGCAGTCTTTGTAGTCCAAAATAACTGTGTCCTCTAAGATGTTTTGAGAGGGTGAGTTCGATTTTATTTTTCGCTATTGTTTCTTTCTTACTATGCCCAACTTATTTTTTTTTCCTTTTCAGTAGTTTTATGTATTTCAGTCCAGAAACATTTTCTCCTTATTTTTTTTTAAAGGGTGCATGCTTTATTTTATTTTATTTTTTAATATAGATTGCCCAACTTACAAGTGAAAATTTTTCATAGATATGTAGGAATGAATAGTGTATATAAGGTTCGGTACTATACATCTTTTCAGGCATCCTCTTGGGGTCTTAGAAGGTATCTACCCCACCTGCCCCGTTGAAACCAATGAGGAACTGAGGTCTTGGGGCCTGTATCACTTGGTCCAGGCCTCGTGGTTAGCGGGCAGTGGAGCTGAGAGTTCTAACTTATGGCCCAGGCCAATGGGTGCTCTTCAACGCAATACTATTCTGGTATGCAAATCCCGAGTTATTTTCTGTGCTTGAGATAACTCTTAAGAGGTACTAAAATGGCATGTTCTGAAAAACGTTTCTTTTTACAATTGAATATAGGATGAACAGATACAAAATAGACCGCTTTGAGAAAGTATTCAACCCCGAGAGGCTGTTTTCTTGGAAAGGAATTAAGTGAGTATATTTACGAATTCCCCCAAAGCCCTTATTTATAAGGGAGGCCGCCATGCTGGTGAGGCCCCACGCTGTCTGGCTGGCGTGCGGTCTCTTACAGGCTGCTGACAGTGGCGGTCACCGTGGAGTCACCGCCCTGGTCTTCTTGGACAGCTCCACAGTGAGCCTCTGACTTTGCCCAGCCGCTGAGGGGATTTTATTCCTTCCGCCTGCCGTGTTTCTAGGTGACAGCCATTCATTAGTCTTGTAAAGGCATTTGTTCGTGATTCACTGATTTCCCTTTGTAAAGCATGCGCCTGTGGTTATGGTCTGAGGACTTGGTGGCACGTATGTTTTCTGTGCTTGGTAGCTAAGTGTCCCCCTTACTCCCAAGCCCACCTCACCTTGTAGTCTGTCCCCTCTCATGTGACCATTTTCATGCCTGCTTTGGGACTCTTTCTGGTCTGTGTGTGTTTACAGCACAGTGGACAAGACTGTACACATTATTCTAGTTGCAGACACTGGAGAGATAAAGGGGGAGAGAATGTTTTTCCTATTCAGTCACCTCCTCCCTGTGGGACTGGGGCTGGGCACAGCAGCTGCCGACTCTGGGCACAGCAGCTCAGTGGGTCCATGAATTGAGATGACCTGTGCCCAGCTCTCAGAGGTCGTGTATGAACCTAAGTTCAGTTGGTTTTCCCCGACGCTCTCGTCTTCCCTCCCTTTCCCTGTCTACAGCTTCCTTTCCTGGTCGGGATGAAAACTGGATACACTTGAGTTATTCCCCCTAGGCACAGGGAGACAAAATATGCTTAACCTTTTGCAGATCATTTGGCCAGACAGCCAAATGGTCACTAAAGTTCTTTAAATAGGGCCTCCCTGGTGGCCTAGAGGTTAAGTCTCAGCACTTCTGTCCACTCAGGGATGACCTGAGTTCAATCCCCGGCCAGGCAGCTGACCTGCACATGACACAGCAGACTTTTCCTGCCTGCTGCTCCCCTCAGCAGTGTATATCAGTCCATCTGCCTGTTCTGCTCCCCACTCTGTCTCTGTTGAGTCCTCTCACTCTCCTGTCCTCTGCACCTCCGGCCTGTTACCCCAGTTCTTCTAGAATGCCAAAATAAGTAAAATCTTAAAAAAATTTTTTTTCTTTAAATTTCAAGCAATTCACCTTCTTTAGTCTACCCAGTTGGTACATGTGTAGGAAGTAAGAGCATATTTAGTGAAAGTCTATAAAAATGTAACTAAGGTAACAGGGTTGTAAAGAAGACCACAATTGACTTTATTCTCCTCCGTTGGGATTATCCATATTTGTTAGCTATAAGGAACAGTTGCTGCCCCACCTTACTGGCTGAGTGCCCAGATGGACTGGATGTTGCCTCAGTTCACTCTGTGAAGTAATAATGAGATCTAACATTTACCGAATGCTTTCAGGGGCAGGCTCTATTCTGTTATTATTTTTTTCCCCCCACTCCATATAATGAGCTGTCCTCATCTTTAAATGTGGTGCAAATAGGCTAAGTCACTTGCCAGTGGGTAGATGTTGAGCTTAGTGGAGGCTAAACTAGAGCTCCATAAACTGGGATTTCTCACAGGTTCAGGATTACAAAACCTTTCACTTGCACTCCAGTCCCATCTTCATAGTGATCTGTACCTAAAAATGCACATTAATCTGGCTGGGATTTAAAGCTCTTCCTCGGTATGTTCCCTTGGGCCTCAGCTGTTACTGCCTCAGCGGGGAGCGATGCTGGAGAACAGGACTTGGGGCTGACACATGCTTGCTCTTCTCTGCCTCAGTTTTGTGATGGTCAACAGCGTGGCCCTGGAAGGGGACAGCTGCAGAATTTGCTCTGAAGCAGAAGCTGAACTCACGGAAATTTCTCACAGACTGAACTGCTCCCGAGAGGTAGGAGACCAGTGGGCACGGGCGGAATGTGCCTGGACGGCTGTGAGGGCACGGCAAGCGGGCGCTCCTTTGTCTGTGCTTAATCTCTCAGCTTCTTCCCTCCTGCCGCGCGCCGGGTCAGTGACTGGTTGGTTTCGCCCTTTGCGCTCTTCGCCCGGCAGGAACACCACTCCAGCCTGTGCAGAAACTGGCAGCCGCTGCCGGAGTCAGCCCCAATCCTGCTGCAGGTGAGGAGCGGGCACGGCCGCCCTTGTATTTGGCAGACAATCCAGGGTCTGCCCTGGATCACACCTGCCGCTTCTAAATCCTGGGCAGCACTACCCGCTTTACCGGAGAAGCGATGCTAACTGTTCCGGCGAGGACGCCCCGCCCCCGGAAGAAAGAAACATCCCCTTCAAGGAGAGATACGACGTGCTTTCCCGGGAGGCTTCACAAAAGGTTTGCCTGCCTACTTGGCTGGAGACGCCGGGCAGACCACCTGCAGGGGTGTCCGTGAAGGATGGAGGGAGGGTCTTGGTGACCTTTCCGTGTCCTTTCCCCCTTCCCTCCTAAATTCACCTCTATTTTCTAATACCAAATTATAATATATGCTTATATATATATTTATATATACATTCTTAAGGGTGTAATTAAAATATGCTTTTAATGAATGCATGCTGTTTTATGAACTAAATTCATAAAAATAAGATAAATAAAATCTATACAATCTGGGATGGAAATAGGTCGTCTCTCAGAACCTGAACTTACAATGAAGGAAGGGTTTTGTATTTGTCCTAGTGCATTAAGATGTGGGCGGGGCGGGGCCCCTGCAGGCACTAACCCTCTTGCTGTCCCGCCTGATAGCTGTTGTGGTGGCTGCAGCCTCGGCTGGTCCTGAGCGGCCACACACACAGTGCCTGCGAGGTGCTCCACGGGGCGGGCCTGCTGGAGCTCAGCGTGCCTTCCTTTAGTTGGAGGAACAGAAACAACCCCAGCTTCATCATGGTAATATGAACGTTTATTTTTGTCTGAATGCTTTCATAAGTATTTAAATCAACACAGTAATCAACTATTTAAATGCTGCTGCAATCTGTAGAAATATACAAAAGCCAGGAACACCCTACTGCACACACGAGCACACATGCACGCACACACGCATGCACGCACACACGCACGCACGCACTGAATGCTACCCCTCAGCCTAAACAGCTCTCTGGAGACAACTGTAGCATCGTTCCTGGGGGAAGGGGGGTAAGTTCTGTTCTTCAGGGATGGCCTAACTCTCTGTCCTTCAGGGATGGCCAAACCCTCTGATGTTAGGCTTTGTGCGTTTAATTTCTAAGGAAACAGGATCATTTCTTCATTAGCTATATTCAGTTACTTTATTTCCACCCCCCCTCCCCCATGGCCACAAGCCCTGGCAGAAAAGTGCTGGAGCTTTTGCCAGTTATTAAAGATGCTTTGATTAATGGCCACCTGGTGTTTCAGCTCTGGCTTTGACCCCTGCAGCCAGCATCTGGTTCACCAAACTTTCACATCAACTACTCTCCTTCATAAAAAGATGGGGGAAATCTCCTGTTTTCAAATTCATGGTAATACAACAGAAATGACTACAAAAGTAACCTCATTGATGCCCCCACATATGTGTTTCTAGGCAAGAGATTGCTTATATGAGCAACAAGTGGCATGAAGAAAATAACCTTTAGTCCTTGTTCCTCTATGCCTCTCCACTCTCACTTGTGCCCGCTATTGTAGAGGAACACCGTGTGCAGTGACTGGTTCCAACGAAGTCAGGTCCCAGGCTGTCCACAGCACATTTCACTTCCCTTCTGTCAGGACTGTGGGAGGGGTGGCTTGTTCAGGCTGAAGCCAGGTCCTCCGTTGTCATTTCTAAGTCACACTGTTGGGCTGGGCTGAGCGTGGGACTCTCACTGAAGCGTAACATTCTGGTTTCTTTTCCAGGGCAGCATAACACCCACGCGGTATGCTCTCGCCAAGTGTTTCCTCCCCTTGGAACTCACAGTTCTGACCACGTACTGTGGAGCAGCTGGATTCCTGGTAGTCCTCATATTAGCTCACTTGGAGCTTCTACCCTCACCTGTTCATTTGGGTCGGAACCTGCTTAGGAAATATAAGACAAAGTGAAGAGCAGGAGACTTTTGCATGGAGTAATAAATATCAAAGTCAAAGAAACTGAGCTCCAGGTGGTGCTTCTATTAGGTGAGGCCAAAGGAGGCTGTCTCTGTGTCCATCATAGAAATTTTAAATCATGATGCAAACCACTGCAGAATAAATAGTTGATTGTACTGTTCTCATGCTATAAAAATGGAACATGTACTCCTAAACAAGTCTGTATTCTCATTTTATCAAATATATGTATAATCAAAGATTGTATCTGTACAAAATGTAAAAGCTATTAATGTCATCACTTGCATGCACTACATAGTCTTTCCTTTCCCCAGGATGGAGCCAGCAACTCTGGAACACACTTGAGATTATGTGTCCACAGGCATTGGTTTTGCTTCTGTCTTCCCATGAAGTGGTTCTCAAATTCCTAAAATTATAAGGCTGTAAACTTAAAAGTACAGATGCTACAAGAAGTAATATATTATTTTCACAGACTTTCATATTTTTGTGCTAACTTAATGGAATCATATTTTTAGATAAATATAATTGTCTCTCCAGCAGACCAGATTTTTAAATTTGAATTTAATGCTTGTCAATGACCAAAAGAAACTTGAAATATGGACTAGTAAATGTCTTGATGATTTTAAGATAGAAAAATGTATTTTTCTTGTATTTTTTCATCTCTTAAGAGTCTAGCTCTTTATCATTTAAAAAGATAGAAATTGTTTAGTAATGCACAAAATAGTATACAACACTTTTGTATATGTGAGGGTATATATTTTTCATTTATTTATGTTTTAATTAAAAATGCAATGAAATTAATCTCCACTTTATATGTCTTAGTTCAGATGAGAGTTTCATGAAGCTGTTAAGGATGGAGAGGGGTAAGAACTGGCTGGTAATGAAATAAAATGTGTTTGCTGCATTGATTGTAAAGTTGTCCTGTCTGTTATGGAAAAGTAGCATTTAAAATCTGGAAGAGGACATAGAGGAGTCTAAAATTTCTATTATAGAGTATACACTTTAAAATATTAAAGAGTGAAAAGACTAAAAGGAAATGAATGAGTGATACAGGCTAGGCTATCACTTCTCTGGATCTGGGTTGTTGGAATATACTTTGGACATTTTTACACATTATCTTCCAACTAAGGGAACTACCCTCAAAACTGTGGCTGTGGTGAGAATATGAAGTCTCAGTGCCACTGTGATTTTGCTTTCCAGACACCGAGCCATAATTTTCAGGCTGCATTTGTTAACCTTTCAAGTGTGAAGATAGCCATGTATTTTGACTTTATATTTCAAACAATATATAAATATATTTCATTTATATTTAATGAGGCAGATGAAGATGTTCTCATTTGATTCTCTTAGGCCAGACATAAGCATTGACATCTTTTGGTGCTTTCTTGCAAAAGTCTCTAAAATAGCAAAATAATCAAGAGATGTATTGTCTGGAGAGGAGAAAACAACAACAACAAACCCTTGGTTCCCTGTGATGTTGGTACAGCATTGTTTTGTAAGATGTGTATGATTCGTGTGTTTAGTATATGCATATGTTATATATGTATAGTCATATATACATATATATATATAAAATCAAGGAGTATTTTAAAAAGTACCAACCTGACAAAATATCCTAAATTCTACAGATACCATTTGTTCCCTTTTTCAGAGCAAGCGGCAGATAATGTTGACATTTAGCTGTTCAGCACAATAAAAACACGGTTCTTTTACAGATTTAGCCATGACCAAGGCACAAAAATCTACAAGGATTTGTCTTTAGTAGTTATACAAAATAATATTACATCTTGTGGCCTGTACAGTGTAACAAACCAGCAGTAACAACAACAATATGTGAAAGGAGACTATGGCCCAAGCAGAGTGAACTCTGGAGAATGCGGTTTGGACAGGATACACTTTGCAGTGGTGGATGTGGTGGGTTTTCTGCCTGAATGTCAAAGGTTTTCGCCTAATTCAAAGGCCTGAGGCTGGCAGTGCCTGGAAATGTAACTGACAAGGATTTTCTTCCGCTCTGGCTTGGGGTGCTCTATTCTAAACCCCAGGCCCATGCAGATCCGAGGGCACCTCTGTCCCCTGCAGCTCTTAAAGCTGGAACAGAAGCAGTGGCTCAGTATCTGCTTGGGCCTTGTTTCTTCTCCCCTCCTCCCTCCCCTCCCCCCCAGTATAGTTCCTGAAGAATTAATCAATGATGATTAAATATTTACGAGTCAATCAAAAGGGCCTCCGCCTTGCAAGATCTCACTGCATTGTCACCCAAGGGACCGGGCAAGTAGTGCAGTGACACCAGTGGGTGGGGTGGATGTGTGAAGGTCGAGTTCAGTGGGAACTTAAGCTACAGACCAAACCCGAGGAGGACAGAGGTAGCCAGAGGCTCGGTGGGCGCACGGGACGAGCGCGGGGTGGGGTGCACGCACGCGGGACAGAGCAGGCGGCCCGAGGAGGCGAACTCACGACTTTTCCCCCCGGCTCTGGGCTGACCGCAGGTCTCGGATCCGGGCTCCCGGCGGGCCGCGGCAGGGGGGCCGGGCAGCGCGGGCCGGGGAAGGTGCGCGAACCCGCCGGCGCGCCTCACAAGAGTTCGTACTGCTTGAGGTGCATGCGCTGGATGATGTCGCGGCAGTCGTTGAACACCCTGCGGATGTTCTCCGTGTCCACCGCGCAGGTGAAGTGCGGGTAGCAGTAGTGCTTGCCGTCCCCGGTCGCCGTGCTGATCCGCTGCGAAAAGAAGGGCGGCTGTGTCTGCGGCGCATCCCCTGGGGCAAGGGCGCTGCGCCCCCTTCCCCGGAATGCCGAGCAATTTAGTTCCTGCCTCGAGCAAAGAGGGCTTGGAGCGCCTGTTCTGTCTGTCTGACCCCAGGAGCACCTGCTGGCAACCCCGGAGCCTGGCCCTGGCTCCTGCCGGCACAGGCCTAGAATTTCAGCGTACAGGACAGTGACTGGAAGACAGCCACTGAAATGGCATTAAGGTAGGGTTTTCCCACAAATGCAGGCTCAACCAACATCTTCCAGCAGAACTTTCTGGTAAGATGGAAATGTTCTGTCTGCTCTGCCAATGTGGTAGCTGCAGCTACTAGCTGATGGAACCCAGACTGGATGTTTAGTTTTAATTTTAATCAGATCTGCACAGGTGGCTAGTGGGTTCTGTATGGGCAGCACCTGGTCATGTTATCTTCTGCCCCACAGAGAAGACAAGTGTGTTTTAGGGAAGCAAAGCAGTTGGTGGCCAAATAACCTGGAGACACCAGTGGGTGCCATCAGACCCCATGTGTGAGCACAGCTCAGCTTCTGAAGCTAAGTGGGATGGTAGGCAAAGAGGTTGCTAGGGGTTGAATGGTGCCCCCCAGAATATGTGGAAGCCCTAACCCCAGCACCTCAGTACTCAGATTAGGATTGTATTTGGAGAGAGGGTAGAAGTGATCATGTTAAAATAAGGTCAAGTAAGGTGGGCTCTAATACAATATGATGGTGTCTTCATAGGAAGAGAAGGTGAGGACACCCTCACACAGTGGGAAGGCCATGTGGGGTGCAAGGGAGAAGTCAGCTGCCTGCAAGGCAAGGGATGAGGCCTCAGGAGAAACTAACCTGGCGAACATCTCAGTCTCAGAATTTTAGCCTCTGTAGACTCACCTGGAAACATCTGTTAAATCATGTACACTGTGGGTTTTTATTACCTCAGTTCTAGCACATGTATTCAGAAGGTATGTAGGGTAAATGGAAAGTGATCAGGGTTTTCCGCCCTCCCGCCACTGGTGCCAATGATGGACACCTGCAGTCCTGCACGCGTGCCTGATGGCGGCACCTCAAGTAGGGTGTGGGCATGCGCAAGTGGGTGCACCTGGCCTGAGACACAGTGCGTATAAGGGCAGCGTCACAAGGATGCCAGGAGAAAGAGAGGAGAGCAAGCAGAGAAGCAGCAGCAGTGGTAGCAGAGACACGAGAGGAGAGAGAGCTCAGAGAGAGTGAAGATGCACCGGGGGCTAGGAGGCTGGCAGGCCTGCCTCCCTGCATGTACCTGGTTGGTAATTATGTAAAGATCAATAAAAGCCTGAAAAAGCCACCAAGGGCTTCAGGACTCCTCCTTGACCCGTCTGCTGGAATCATTGAGAACCTGCTCTGTGCCTTGCTGCCACCATGGAAAAGTGATCGGGCTTTTCCTCTCTCCCACCATTGGTGCCGATGATGGACACCTGTGGTCCTGCACGCATGCCTGATGGCAGCACCTCAAGGAGGGTGTGGGCATGCACAGGTGGGTGCACCTGGGCTGAGACATGCAGTATATAAGGGTGGCCCCACAAGGAGCCCAAAAGAGAAGAGAGAAGAATAAGGAGCAGAGAAGGAGAGCAGAGGCTAGAGAGAACAGCGAATGAAGACCTGCTGGGGGCTAGGAGGCCTGCCAGCCCCCCTGCCCACTGTGTACCTGGTTGCCTCTGATCTAAAGAGTAATAAAAGCCTGAAAAAGCCACTGAGGGCTCCAGGACTCCTCCTTGACCCATCTGCTCTCAGACTAGAGAACTGCTCTGTGCCTTTTAGGCACTACAAGGTGTTACAGAGTTTTCATCATAGGTGCCCAAGAAATCCCTGTGTGTCCTCAACTGCCACTTCTTTTCTGTAAAGCATTTTGGGAAACAGTCATTGGAATTCCTGCTAGTGTGTTGTGAAAATGTTCCTCAGGTGATGAAACTCCTCCAAAGAGGCAAAGATTTATGTTCATCGATAGCTGGGTTTACTCTTGAGCAATCCGAAAAAAAAAAAAAAAAAAAAAAAAAGGCTGTAATTGTGTGGCAGCTATGTGCAGGTTATGTTCTGTTAGACAGAAAGGACCAGGTAATCTGTGGTGTAGCGGTAGGAAAGGGTGGCCCAGGAGCAAGGTTCGGGATGGTTCTGGGCAGACAGGTCAAGGAAGGGAGTCTTGGAGCCCTCGGTGGCTTTTCATGCTTTATTTAGTAGAGGTGGCCAGGTGCATGGCAGGCAGGGGTGCGCATCTCATCCTCTCAGCTGCTGCTTCTCTCTCTCTCTCTCTCTGTCTCTCTCTCTCTCTCTGCTGCTGCTGCTGCTCACATTGGTCAGTACTGTTGGTCCTAGCGTCCTCATGACGCCGCCCATTTAAGCCCGTGTCCAACTCAGGTGCGCCCACTTGCGCATGCCCACCCTGGAATGCTCGCAGCACCGCAGGTGTCCATCATCACAGTGGTGGGAGGGTGGAAAGACCTGATTGTTCTCTGACCCTACATGTGGCATACACACTCCAGGTGCCCTGTAAGACCAACTCGGGTGACTGGCCCAACACAAACTTCTCAGAGGACTTGCTACTTCAGGCAAATTCCACAGCAAAAAATATATAAGTGGACACCCCTTAGGCTGTTATTTCCTTGGTTCGCAGACTGTGTACAAGGCAGGTTTTGTTCAGACAGACAATAAAAGATCTAAATGGTGGTAGTGTGCCCATTCGTTTTGGGGGGAGTGGGGAGTAGCTCAGTTTCCAATTTTTATCTAAATAATACCCAGTTTGCTCACTTAACTAACTTTAGTTCTCATCGAAACAGTATTTTATGGATTACTTTTTTTTATATTGATGATCTTGCAAGATTTTTCTCAAAAGAATGGAGTCCTTGGGCCTCCCTGGTGGCGCAGTGGATTAGGCAACGCTCTATGAAGCAAACCGCAGCCACTGCGGCACGAGTTCGATCCCTGCGGCCGGCCAGGGAGGGGACCCACATGGCGCAGCAGACCTCTCCTGCCTCGCCCGCTGCTGTCCTGGGCAGTGTGTTTCAGTCAGTTTACCTGTTCTGCTCCCCACTCTGTCTGGTGAATCCTCTCACCTCCCGTGACTCTAGCCTGTACCCCAGTTCTTGTATGCACAAATAAATAAATCTTTAAAAAAAAATGGAGTCCTTGATAGACTGCAAATGAATTTCTGTTATTGAAGAGATTCACAGTGCACGTTAGCACAGGAGAAGTTGAGAAGTCTGAAGGCAGATGCCTCTCTCACCTTAGCTGACCTACCACTTCCCTGATAAGGCCCCCACAGAGCCCTTCCTAGACTCTGGTGACAACTTCCCGGAGAGTGCCTGTGCCTCACAGTGCACTTTAGGGACTGGATTTCTTATCCCTGTTACTTTCTCACTCAAAACAGGATTCAAGAGGCAACCCACAGGAGGCGTAATGGCAGAAAGCAGAGAAAGGCGGTCCCCAGGAGTCAGATCCTGAGGGGCCATCCCTGCTGGAGAGTGGCCAGGGCCTACTTCTCTGAGCACACAGCCAGCCCAGGGGCCGTGTGGGTATTATTGGGAGTGCCCTTGGGTAGGTCTTGGCATTTACTAGTCTCCAGTTAGTGAAAACTCAGTTAGGGCCTCTCTGGTGGCACAAGGGGGTAAGTGCCACGCTATGAAGCATCCGCAGCCACTGCAGCACTAGCTCAATCCCCGGCCAGGGAGGGGATCCACAAGGTGCAGCAGACCCCTCCTGCCTCGCTTGCTGCTCCCCTTAGCAGTGTGTTTCAGTCGACTTGCCTGTTCTGTTCCCCACTCTGTCTCTCACCTCCCCCAACTTCTGGCCTGTACCCCAGCTCTTGTATGCATAAATAAAACAAAATAAAAACCCAACTCAGTTGCACACTAAAAACTTACAGATGCATAGGTAATGCAACTATGGCAAAATTTTACCACTTGATCCTGTGTGGGTGGTGTGTATTTGGGAGTTTTTTGTACTAGGCTTTTACTTTTTTTTAAATGTAAGTGAATGATTATCTAAAAATATAACTTAAAAGAAACCACTGAATGTCTGAATGTGAGCAGGTCCACGTTCATATTAACCTTTCGAGTTGAATGGGGGGAGGGTACCACAGCGTGGATGCTGGAGTTTCAGACTCTGCTGGAAGATTCCTTCTTTCTGGGCAAACACAAGTGAACGCGGCCTGGATGGTCTCTGCCATTCCCAGGGACCCAGGAGCACAGTGCTGGATTCCTGTTCTTGCGTGGGAGCTGTGTGACCTAGGTGAGAAGTCCATCTGCTCTGAAACCCACTGTGTTCAGCTGTGAGTTGAAGCAAGGCTATTACTCTCATCTTCTAACTTGGGGAGAAGTTAAATAAGATCAGGAACAAGAAGTCATTTCAAATTGCAAATAACAATGTAACCATCAGGTGGCAGGAACAACAAAGATTGAGAAAGTTGCTTACCAGAAACAGGTCTCGGATGAAGAACTTTGCTCTTGTAACTTTGGGGTCTTCTCCCGCATCTGGGGTTGCTGCAGAAGTTACACATGGAGTCTTATTTCAGCAATGTGAAAGGAAGGTACGCTCATTCTATGGGAATTACTAAAGGGATGACTCATAGCATAAAAACACACAAGAAGTGAGACTGTAACTTCATTCCCTCTCCAGAGTCATGTTACCTGTTACAGCACTGTTAAAGACTTTTCTTGGTCTGGGCTAACTTCTACTCAAACAAAATGAACCTCTGTCATCGAACGCTGACCCTAGTTGCTTTCACCTAAGGCTGCTTTGGGGAGCTTCCCAGGAGGCTGTGCTGCTCTGAGCTGCCCCCTCCCACCAGCCCTGTCAGGAAGGCAGGCCTCTCTTCCCCGTTCCTGCCTCAGACTCAGATGTTTGGGACCCCTGAGAGAAATAGACTGTAGCAGCCACTGTGCCTTCAGGGCAAGTCCTGAAGTCATTTCCAACACAGATTCTATGTTCCTGGGATCATTCAGTATTCTTGTGACCCCAAGAAATCTGTTCCTAAAACCCAGGCTCCACAAGTGAGCATTCTCTTCATGTTCTTCCTTGTCTGTTCCAACTGCTGTGACTCATCATTGCTCACATAGCGGTGGGGGCCTTGTGGGGCTGAGTCAGGGCCCACCTGGGGACTCATCTGCTAGGCCCGGGCAGGTGCCTTGTGCTGGAGAGAGGGGAAGCAGGCACAGTATTCTCTGGGCAAGGAGGCTGCAGTGTCCACTGTGGATGGAGGGGAGAAGCACAGGCTCACTGAGCACAAGGGAAGGAGGAGCACAACCTTTGGTATTCCCTAGCCAGGCCAGGTTTGGCCTCAGCATTTGGTAAGATTAAACCAGAGTTAATAGGGCTCATAGATACAAGTTATGGTTGTGCTCTGGTAGAAGTTCAGAGAAAACCCTGATTAGGTTGGCGGTCAAAACAGGGAGCCTGAGGAGGAAGCTGCATTGAGCAGATCCATGACTGAGATCAGGGGTTGACGGCCTGGAGAAGGCCAGAGGAGGAAGTATGCAGCTGTGCATGCAAGAGGGACATCCACAAGGAACATGCACGAGGGACATGCAGCTGTGGACATTTGGAGGTGAGCTGCAGAGTTTGTTTGGCTCTTGGCTGAATGGGGGCCAGGAGACAGGGCACTGATTACATGGAAAAATTAAGGAAGACCCAGTTGCTGGGAGAAGCGTATTGCCAGCCTAAGAGCAGGAGACAGTGGTCTTGGAGATGTCTGTGAGGTGGGCACCACATGACCAGTCTTGGAAGCATACCCCAAGAATGGCTGTGGTGAGGGCACACAATGGTTAATTTTTTTGACTGAGGTTTCTAGGAAAGTCCCTTTTATTTTGCTTTACCTAGTTTGGGAGTCAAGTGTTTATAAGTGGTGTTAGGACGCTGCGGGGCGGGGGGGGGGGGTGGTGTTGTGCATAATGAAGAGTGGACAGTAGCAGCTGGAATGGGGTTCCGATACATGCAGGTGTCCCAGGGATGGACCTTCTTAGCTTCACACTGAAAGGCCCACCCCATGCCCACAGTCTCTGGTGGTCTGGAATAGTTGGTCACCCTGATAAATGTCTTTGTAGCCAAAGTGCTACAGAGTGCTGGAGATGAGACAATAAAATGATGGAAAACATGTGCTTAGCAGGAAAGGAATTGAGGGCTGTCTCTCTTCTCGAGCTCTGCTGCCTGAGTGACCTCGAACAAGTGACTCTACCTCGGCCACACTGTCCACAGGACAGCATGAGAACAACAGAAACCCGCACATTGCGTCACTCTCAGGGTTTGGCGTGAAGGTCCAGGTAAAGTGCTGACATGGGCCAGCAACACACCTAGTCAGGGCAGCACGAGCCAGCGTTCACCCAGCAAATGACATATTCACACCCAAAGGGCCCTTTCTCCTGCTGCAGTTTGAATGGAAAGTCAAACTCTAAAAGTGTGACAAGTGGAATCTGCAATGGACATTTAGCGCCCCTAGGATCGTAGGATGGGGCAGTAGGAGAAAGAGTTAACTTAAACGAACTGAATTTTGCTAGACTCCTGGGAATTACATGCTGGGTGGGCACGTCACAGTGGGGAGGTCACGGAGAGCTCACACAGACCTAGACTGTGAAGCCTGTACACACCTAGCGTGCATGGGGAGCAGCCCATTGGGACCGCTGTCGAATGTGTGCTCCCTTGTGGCTGGAGCATCATTAAGGAATACATGACAGCAGGTGGCAGGGCTGTTGAGAAAACAATTCTATTTTGTAAGCTTGAGACATTGTCTTGAAACCTTACCATCTTCAGGAACAGTGTAATTTGCATACTCTGGGAAATAGTCTTCAATTTTTGATTTTCCTGCCAAGACTTTTTCTGCCAGCATATCTTGTTTGTTCAAGAACAAGATGATAGAAATGGTCCGTAACCACCTGAAAAGCAGAAACACACACATTTCACACCCACTGCCATGTGAAAGTATCTCTGACACAGGCGTTGTCCAATGAAAAGGACATTTCCATCTTCCTGAAATGTATGGGATTTACAATGATTTGAAAAACTAAGAGCTAATGGCCCCTATTCTGTGATAAACAAGTAAATACAGGTAGCTGAGTTAGTTGTTCAGCGCTTTCTAAATCGGCTCCACTGGGGATACAAATGTACCGGCACCAGAGCTAAGATTTACTTATGTGAAAAATACACTTGGACTTCTGTTGTGTAATTCACTAATAAAGGTTCAGAAAATGAGAAGACCTCATGACAACAGCAAAGGCATGCCTCATTCACGAAGCGCATGGAATTTAATTTGCGGCTGGCCCGTTTCCTTCTCCTCAGCCTCTGAACTGGCTGAGGTTCTCCAGGTGGGAGCAGGATGCTGATCAGAGCTGGATGGACATGGCTGCACTTGACTGACAGGCTAGGGGGAGGGGCTTGGGCCCCGGGGAAGGTGAAGGTGGGAAGGTTCTCTCTGTGTTTCTTCAAAGAGAGGCAGAGAACTGGCTTACAGCGAGCTGTGCAAATCAATGAAGCTTCTGGAAATCCCATTACTTCAAAGGAATCAAGTGGACTGACTCATGTACCAAAATCTAACTATGAATTAGAAACACAGTCCATTCTCTCGCTAGTGAAAACAGGATTATTGTCTCTGCTAGTTATAACATGCATAATCCTTGTAAAAACCAATCTTTAGTAGTAGAAAAAAAAATCAAATGTCATTTCACCTAGAGGCAATTGCTATTATAATTTTTATGTTTTCACTTTCAGGTTCTTTTCTCTGTCTTTATACATAAAAATAAGATACTGGTGTTTTAAAATTTGCTTTTTCATTTCACAATATTGTGGACATTTTCTTATGTGACTTACATGTGTATTCGTTTATTTATGTGCCTATATATTTTTAAAGACACCAAAGTATTCTTATGTATACTCAGTATTTCCTGACCCATTTTCTTTCCCGGTGATTGTCTTAATGCTATAAAACTGAGAGCAGTTATTGAACAGTGAATAGAGATTTTCTGATAATCCAAACCTTTTACAAGGTCAAGTCTGTTTACTGTCCTCCCTGGTGATAGCTCTTCCTAAATGTTTCAAAATAAACTTTGATATGCAATTGTATGTGTAGGATTTTGTGTACGTGTGTGTGTCTAAAGCACATGTGTGTTTGCTAATATTCCTTTCCAAAATAATACTTCTCCCACTTTGTAACTTTAGGAGTTTCACAGCACGCTGTGCTTTTGGACTGTGAGGTGGTCTTAGAGACCACCTAATTTAAACTGGACATTCTAATAAAATTTAGAAACTTCAAACCAAACCAATTTTGAACTATCTATGATCTTAGGCTTTCAAAACTGAGATTTAAACTTTTTTGACAAAGCGCAGAAAAGAGCTTCATCAACGAGTACTTCCCACTTTAAGATTGCCTATACATTAGGTGGACTGAGAGACTGCTTATGGTTTCGGATGTATCAATAAAGAAAGAATATATCTGGAAAGTAACAGTGGAAGTGAGCTGAGTGGTATTTTTAATGAAAGGGAATTTGCAACCCAGGGGTGAGACTGAATTTATTATTTTTATAACCTGTTGTTCCAGATGCTTTCGAAAAGGTCCAGGGACTCTCTCAGCCTGTTGGTGTTGTTATCTTCACGAATCACCATGTTGTAGCTGCTGCAGGCAGCGACATAGATGATAGCAGTGACATCTTAAAGGGAGAAGAGAAAGGCAAGCACCTTAGATACATAGCCCCTGGGCCGTTCTAATAAAGAACACTGCTAACTGCTACTCATCTCCATGGGCTTCCCTCTGTGACAGGGGGATTGACTCGAAAAAGCACTGTGTGCTTAATTGTTTCATCAGTTACCCAACCAAGAGTCTGCCCGAATTAGCCAGTGATAAATGGAAGTTCTGGATTCTTAAATTATCTGCATATGAAATTCCTTTCGAATGAAGACATTTTATAGAGGAGCTAATTCAAAGCTACTTAAACACAACGGCAGGAATGAATGTGAGAATTTAGCCCCATTTCACTTGATCTTAGCCAAAAGGCTGAGAAGCGATAGAATTTAGCCCCATTTCCTTGAAAAGCATAGAAATCACCATTAAAGCACTGGATCCATTTTCTTCTCTCGTCCCTCTGTCCGCCGACATCAAACATGCTGTGGAAGAGCAACAGGGTGCCCGTTATTTGGGGGAGAAGGGAAACCATGCACAGGCCTCTGCCTTCCTCCTCGGGCCATCTATTCCCATGACTCTGCTCCCTGCATGCTCCACGAAGACTGTCCAAACTTCCAGGAACTTCTGCCCCATCCTGCCGGCCCCTGGGCCACACCTGCTATTTCTTTGGGCTGCAGCCCTCATTCCACAGCCCCTAGGAGCAAACCTTCCTCTAGGCAGCCCGAGCTGGGCCACAGTGCCTGAGCCGCTTTTTTGCGTCATTTCCTCACACTACCTGAGTGGCTGTTTTTTTCCACTCTCCCAGACATCTCCAACTCGCAGATTCCTTTCTCCCCTAAACTTACTGAATATACTTTGGCATCAAGCAGTCTGGATTTACTCATTTGAAATGGTAGTGATGCCATTCAAGATTCTTCTCCTTCCTGTTCCCGTGCCTGGGACACTGGCCATGTTCCCATGTACACCCTGCCCGTACACCCATAGCAGGCCACGCTCCCAACACACTCACTGAAAGTTTACTTTGTCCACTTGGAATCGTGTCTCAAAAATCCCTGAAGTCAGGACTCTGCATCTGAGAAGATCCTAAGGACAAAAAGAGAGAAGCAAAGTGAGTGACGTCATGGTTCTCCTTCAAGAGGACAGCCCTGGCTGCAACCACAGTCACAACTTGCACTGCAAAGGAAACACTAAGAGCGAAAAACTCGGACATTCTATGTCTCATCCCACAGAGAGAGTCACAGTGTGTTGGTTTGGTCTTAGTTGGATAGCTGTGCTTTTATCTTCTTTAGGGTGTTAAAATCACCTAAGAGTGCACCCTCTGGGTGTGCAGCATCTGACAAACAAATTGCATGCTTCCTGGTCTGGCTCTGCTGCTCTGTCTGGGGAGCTGAGCACAGGGTTCAGGGTGAGAAATCACCTGGGTGAAACAAAAGCGAGCATCTGTGCATTCATGCATAAATCATGGACTGGGTGTTAGTTGATTTGAGATTTACCCTCTTTCCTGCGTTTGCCTATTTAATATAAAAGATGATATGATCTTAAGGGGACAAAGAAGCCACATAGATGCACAAAAGGTGTCAGGTGTCAGGGCTTCCGTTCTGCCCCAAGGCATTGCCCAGGAGGACGTGGTCACTGGGGTAATTCAGGAGGGAGGCCGCCCTCCCTCTCCCTCCTTGGTCTGAGGGGATGTGTTCGGGGCAGCCTGGAAGGACTGACTCAGACCAGGAAGCCTCGATTGCTCTTGGAGTCAGTGTCTGAGACAGGTGGACTCCAGGGGAAAGTAAGAGCTCAGAACTGTGAGGATGCAGAGAGAAGAGAGAACGGTCAGCAGGGGCCGAGGCAGTCCTCTAGCTGACAGGCATGAGGGGAGCGCGTCTAAATCCCTTCAAGTTCACTAGCTCTGCAGATGTCCCGGGTAAAATCAAGACAGAGTTCTTGTCAGCAAGTCACAGAAGGTCCCTCTCTACTGCACACCAGTACGCAGTGGGCACTTCTCTGGCTGAACCCAAGTGAAGGCCTCTGTGGGCGTCACGCCAAGTGTGTGCTGTGGTCCACGGCCTAGCACTGGGGGCTGGCACAGTTTCTGAAGTTTCAGAGTTTCTGAAGCTGGGGAGGTGAGGGCCTCGTTTCTCCTTGATGGCTGGAGGAGGAATGGAAACTGCATGCTCCTATTCCTTTGATAAAATAATTTCAGTGCTTAAAAAGAAGTAGATTGCTCGGTCAGGGCACACGTCAGAGGGCATGGAAAGCAACATGTGCCAAGCAGGGTCAGCGCAACCTGCAAGGAGGAGTTACTGGAAGTGTTTCCTCCTTAGTATGTTTTAAAATAGCCACTGGATAATTCTGGAACCCCCTCTGATCTCCTGAGTTTCCGATGTGTGAGCACAGGCTCCGACTCTGCATACCTGGTCTGTGGGTGTGTAGTCCACCAAACTGACACTGTCGATTCTTTCCAGGAAGCTGAAAGGGAAGCAACAGTACTCAGAAGTGTCTCACATGTCCTGTGGCTGTGGGGTGACATCATGGGGCAGTCACGTGCACCGTGAGGTCCAGCAGAGAAGCCAAGGGGCGTTCTCACTGTCTGTCCTGAAGAGGTACCTGCTTAGATAGCATGGCATTCCTTTCCCCCCCCTTCTTTATTTATATATACTTGACATCAATTGTGGTCCTCATGGATTTTCCACCACCATTTCACCAGTGCACCATCACCTCAGTCCCTTGTGCTCTTATCTGCCCTCGACCCTCTCACTCCCCCTCCCCACCAAGTGTCCCCAATTTGTCCTTGTCTTTTTGTTTTTGTTGTGTTATTATTATTGTTGTTGTTGTTGTTACTATTCTTTCCTTGATCTTTATTTGGTTCCCTTATATTCCTCCTAGGGGAGGAACCATCTGGTATTTTTCTTTTGCCTTCTAATTTATTCTGCTGAGCATCATCCCTTCCAGCTCCATCCATGTTTCTACAGATGACTCTAGCTTATCTTTTTTGATTGCTGAATAGTATTCCATCATGTACATGTACCACATCTTCCTGATCCAATCGTCTGTTTTTGGGCATGTAGGTTGTTTCCAGGCCTTGCCTAATGTAAATAGTGCTGCAATAAACATAGGGGTGCAGGTATTCTTTTGAATCAGTGTTTTAGGTTCTTTGGGTATATTCCTAGGAGTAGGATTGCTGGATCATATGGAAGTTCCATTCTTAGTAGTTTGAGGAACCAAGCATGGCATTCCTGATGTGGGAGGGGCCTGGGAGGTAGGGATGGGTTAAAACTGCTTTCATTTTTCTTCCTTACCCCTCTGTCTTCCCTCTTCTTGTCTGCTGTTATTTGGCTGGGGTGGGGAAAGTAGCACAAGACCTCCCTAGCAAGGTTAATCTAGCAGAAGATGTGCTACAATAAATACATATGATAAATACATATGGGAGAAGAGAGATGTTCCTTTAACGTGTGCATGCACACACATACTCATGCTAGCAGGTTTAATCTCATGTGCACACCTGGATAAGACTATGAGGATGGACGCAGTCTGATATAACACACAAATAGAGGGAAGGAGAAGTAACCAACTAACTCACATTGTGTCTGCAGGTGGAAGACATTTGCCCATGGGCCCTGACTTTCTCTTCTGAATCACCCTCTCATACCGTGTAGACAGGCCGCCCTGTCTAAGTGTGGAAATGAATAAAGGGAACCTCAACTGAAACGATACCGAAGGCCTGTAGAGGGCGATCGTCTGCATCCTCACAGGCACTCTTTGTACACCCTTTGCACACTCGCCCCACCAGAAGGCGTGCCTCCCTCCCTACAGCCCAAAGAAGAGTGAGCCGGCCCAGCAGCAAGCCCACCGGTGTGGTCCCGTCAGTGAGATGCTGGAAGACTGAGCTGGCAGAACTAGAGAAGCTAACAGAACCACAACGGACTTTCATCTAGAACAACCCCTCCCAACCCCCCTTTCATGTCTAAAAGCAAGTTCCCTCCTTTGTTTCCTCGGGGCTTGCCTCTGGCACCATCAGCGCTTGTCTATCCTGATGCACTTCTGCTGCTATCCCCAACGAATGCATTTTGATGGCGAAATACTTGGTTGTTTCATTGTTAAGATAACATACCTCATCTAAAATAGCGTGACTGCCCAACTTGCCCAACCTGATTTATTTTCTGCATAGTGTTTATCATGGCCTGAGAGACTTCAGGTTTATTAGCTGTCTCTTCCTCCAAAATTCAAGACCCACAGGGAAAGTCTTTGTGTTTCTGGTCCAGGCAGCCTCTGCACCTAGCACGGTCTGGCTCCTAAATACTTGTCGGATGAATGGACGCCTGCTCCCCTCCTGGCCTCCCAGCCGAGAGGTAAGTGGGCAGCTGCTGCACAGGCCCAGGTCACAATGGACACCAAGATTTTCAAGACACAGGAGGAGATGGGGACTGGCAAGCTGGTGAGCAAAGCACCATGTCTGGAGAGAGGACAAACAGCTTCAGAAGGGAAAGAGAGTGTGTGGGGAGAGAGGGAATTGGAGTGGGCTGAGTGGGCTCTGCTCTCCTGGCTACACATGTCCCTCTGGCCAGATGGGGGATGACAGATGTGACTTAGATGAGAGGGACAGGGTGTCTGCCCACCCCTGCGCGGATGCTTTGGGTTGTCAGTGGGGTCTGAGGGACGGTGATGATCAGGCCTTCCTCTAAGTCCGTATACCGAGGGCGTCTTTGCACACACAGGGGAGGTGTTACTGCCCCATCTCCACATGTGGCTCCCACCAGCCTGCACTGCAGCTGCGTTAAGCACAGGCAAGAGGGAGGTCGAAAGGTAAGACCACTTGATTCCCTTGGCCATCATCACTCCTGACTGGGAAGTTAGAGAGAGCGCAGGGTGCTTGGTGATATCCTGGTGGTCCTCTAGCAGTGCACCTTCCGTCCGGCACAGGGTCTAGCTGCTCCAGGGCCAAGGCTTCAGAGCAGCAGCCAGGGCTCCATCATAAAGGTGTGCCACAGGCAGAATGGAGGATGCGAAAGCGCATCTGCTGGTGACAGCTGGTGACAGAGATGGCCTTTCAGAGTAGGGGGTAGTGCTGGGAGTGAGGTCATCTCAGCAGGAAGACACCCAGTTGCACCCCAGGGAAGCAGGGCTGTGGAGGGTGATTTGTGTACCTTCTCTGCCTGTGGTGGAAGCTGTCGGAGGAAATCTGCAGCTCTTGAGAGAGCTGCAGAGCTCTGGCCATGTGGCAAGGCTCTTGAGAAACGAAAGCAGCCCTGACGTGCTGGCCAGCCCCGGTGGTGCTGTGGTAACCGTAAGGCAGATGACGTGGCCCAGGGCAGAAACGGCACGGGCGGGAGACTGGCTGGAGCACAAAACAACTCTGGAAGTGCCGCAGGAGAGGCAGCCTGGGAGCTAGAGTGAGTGAGTGTGTGTGTGTGTGTGTGTGTGTGTGTGTGTGTGTCCTGCTTGCTGGAGGCCTGGTTTGAAAACCACAATGCCTTTGGGTTTATCTTAGTCCTTGCTGGCCTTGCATTCAGTGGAGTGCAGAGCTCCTTGAAAGTACACACTCAGTTTTTAACCATTACGCAGAAGAGGAGGAAAAGATTCTAATGAAACAAGACAGGGTTCTGCCTCTGGAAAGGGAGAGCTAGACTGTAGCCCAGACAACCAGGGGGCTTCCTGTGGGGAGATCAGCGGTCCCCCAACACCTCCTGGCTACCATCATTAATTCAAAAATTGTAGGGGACATAGACTATTGAACAAACGGTACAGAAATGACTCATCTTCAATTAAAACGGCTGAAAGAAACTGAACATTCAATATGAAGCCTTGGTTAAAGTTTAGGAAGGAACCAATTTAAAATAGGATGCACATAGGGTGGAGGTAGGTGGGTGAATTTATTCAGATGATAATAACTAATATAAGTAGAAGCAATGAAATGAGGTTAACAAAAAATACATCAGAAGTTCTTGATAGATGTGATTAAAGACTGCCTTCCAAAGGAAGTGGTGGGAGTAGCTTCCTGAACACTATTAAAAATAAGTGGTTCTGAGATGCTGATGACAAAAGCAACGATGTCAAGTTCTTTTCCTATCCCTAACCTCCAGGATGGATTCCACAATTCCTTCCAGTTCTCACACTTACTGCTCTAAGGAGAAAGGAGAGGCATCAATGGAGACTTCCAGGAGTTATCTTCTAAACTGTTACTGATGCTGAATGGTATTCGAATTTCCTGGATTAGAGGTTTTTGCAATTAAAAAATGTGAAAATTCCCCCCTGAATGTGAATGTGTCCTCCAGTTCTTTGAAATACTCTTTAAGGAATAAAGGAAATAAATAAAAATTGATAGCAATAAAATTGTGCCAGCCTTTGCCTTAATGTTTGATTCAATCAGCATGTATTTCCAACACATTGTAGAAGTACTTAAAATTAGAGTTCCTAAGATAATATATGGAGATGAATTTTAAAAGAGTCTTCTAAATCAGACACAGAATTTCACATGACTTACATTTGAAAGGGTTAGTAACACTGTTTCCTTAAATAAACCGCTGCCTGTTAAATCCGTTATTATTGCATCCAGGAGTCCCCCTTATAGACTATAGGCTCATACTAGACAGAGCTCAAGATAATACCAAATTAAAACTGTGAAAAATGACTTTCAATATGGATACTAAAGAGGTTAAGAAACAATTTGGTTTTTCTTCTATTTTTTCCTGCTCTAGTCAAGGATGTTCATGTTTGCAGAAGCATCTTAATTTCATCATTTAGATGTTTGATGCTGGCACAAAGTAACAATTTGTTATTTCACATCTGCTGTCAGCCACCTCACTGAAATAACTCAAAAGTCATCTCTGGCCATGGAATTGATCATGAAGAGGGATAAGGTTCATGAAAGATGACCCATATGATCCAGTAATATCCCCATTAAGTATTTACCCAAATGATATGAAAACTTTAATACAAAAAGATTTACCTGTGCCTATGTACCTAGAAACAGTGTTTCACCTGTCAGGTCTTGGAACTAACCCAAGTGCCCTCAACATAGGGACAAAGAACTCAGTGGAGTACTACACAGCTGTGGAGAAGAAACACTGGCATCTGGGGAAAATAGGAGGACCTAGAGGTGATTATGTGAGTGAATTCAGTCAAAAAGTGAAAGAAAGATATTGGATGGTTTCACTCATCCTTGGAATATAAATGCCCAAAGGACATCACACACAAAGGACATTTACACACGAAGGAGTAAAAGTTGAACCTGGCAGTAAGATAATGGTTACCAGAGGGAATGGGGGAAAGGGTGGAGGAAGGCGGCATGGGTAGTTTGGTGGAGGGAGGAAAAAAGAATAGCAATACGTAACTTTTATAAAAGGCCCCTTCTCACTTTTCAAACTACAAAAGAAGGCTGTTAGCTGGCCAGAGATACTGGTAAAAAAATTTTCTTTCCCTTTCCCTCTCTCTTCTAATAGTCAATCCTTTGAAGCAGTTTAGAAGTTAACGAAGCTCTAACACGCCTCATGTCCAACAGTCCACACGTGTCCCTTTCTTCCAAAAAAGGAAGAAAAAAATCCCTGAAGAACGCACGGGAGACTAAAGTGGGTGAGGCCCCTGAGATGCAAGGGAGCTCATTTTCAGGCTTAGTCCTCCTCTCAGTTGCTGTTAGGACACATGCCAACTGTGCTTATGTGCCTGTCTCATGAATAGGGTTGTTGAAGATTTCTGTTTCTCATGGCATATAAGGCTCATATCGAACAGTAAGTCATTATAATAATAGTAATGAAAAGCTCAACTTTGATCACAAAGACCCCAGTTCAGATCCTGATGCACAACTCACTGAAGTTACACTGCTAATGAGCTCACTTATATCTTAGTTCCAGATTCTTCGATGTTACGAGGGTTAAATGAGATAGCCACATATTATGGACTGGCTATTGTCGCAAGAGAAAAAGAAGTATTACTTTTCGTTTCTAAGTAATTTCTGAGGGAAGAACATGCCTAGTTTATTAAAACCAATTAATAGCTATGATGTGCAAAACACTATGCTAGACATTTATTTATTTTAAAAAGATTTATTTATTTATGCATACAAGCACTGGGGTACAGGCCAGAGGTGTGGGGGGTGAGAGGATTCACCACAGAGAGCGGGGAGCAGAACA